>CM067370.1:92789635-93084635 GCA_034401795.1 Chaetoderma sp. LZ-2023a | reverse complement strand
ATACTGATCGTGAAACAGTATTGCCACTCTACCTAGGCCTACTAATTCATGCCAAAAACGCGAAAGCGGGAGCTTGTGGATGAACTCTTCAGACATGGACTTTCAGTATCCCACGATCGCGTCATGCAGCTCTCGACTGATGTAGGAAATAAGGCTATAGACATGTTTAAAAAGGATGGGGTTGTTTGTCTGACTAACTTGCATGGTAATCTGTTCACAACTGGGAACCATGATAACATAGACCATAATCCTACATCCACATCAGCACGAACTGCATTCCATGAGACAGCAATCTCATTAACACAACATTGTTCAGACACAAATACTGAGGTCATTCGAACTCTTGAACAATTGACACCAAACGTTGTACAAAAATCCACCACCATCCATCCATTACCGGAGACGTACACAGTTGTGAATCCAGCTGCTTTCCCAAATGATAATCCTCTGCCTTCTCGAGCTGTTGATCCTTTGATTCCCAGTGATACCATATTAATCTTAGATAAGACTCAAATTACGTGGCTGGACAAGATAAACGAACACTCGATCGAGGGCGATATGTATGGGACAGATGACATATCGTGGGCAGCTCACTTTGCTAGTTTGCATCATGTATAGCCTTGCATACTCTAATAGGATAATTGAACGATACGTATAACGATTGACCCATGAAACCCCTAATTTGACATTAATCCCATCTCTCTACTCCGTCTAGAGCTTGAGTAATGCGAATTTTCCGCTGCGAAGGCGGCCATTTTGAATCCGCCATTTTGAATGGGTTCCCTTGGTAGAATCACGTGGCACCGCATCTAATTATGATCAGGATACCTTCAAGCACCTATATGCCAAATGTCATGCTTTCTGCCAGAATGGAACATCTTTTTCACATATCTGCCCTACTATTCCAGTATCTTTGAATATAACGCCGAGGAAAAGATATTCATTAACGATTTCAATATCATGCGTGCCTAATTGAAATTGTGGTTAATTTTTCCTCTTTCGTTTTTCAAAGATTATTATTTAGTTTTGTTGTAATTTACTTTTAGCTTATTAATTTGACATTAATCATTAAATGTATTTAGGGCTCTTTGTAGCGATTCTTCTGAATCTGCCATTAGGAGGGTATCATCTGCGTAAAGCAATACCAATAAATATAAATAAACATGTAGATCATCTACTATCATTACAAGACTGCGGCAATGTTTGAAAATTAAATTACCGTACCCTATTGAAAATATAAGGCCTCGCGCACGTGCCCGGACACTTTCTCAAAGACGCCCATAAATGTCTCTGAAACATCATACTTGGTGTAGGCTCTGTTTTTCAAGACACAGTTTAGCAAATGTTTTAATGACGTTTACAAAACATCATTTTGGGTTTAATTTAGGGAAACAAAATTTCATCGATTTTCTCATTGGGGAATGTGGGGGGGGAGGGAAGTAGAGAAACTTATTGCCAGCATACAGACAAGGAAACGTTGCCGCTATTCTGCTCGCGTGTTCTCGCAAGCTTTTCTGCTCGCAGGTTTGTCTATTTCCATGTGGGCGAGTTTACCAGCGAATCCGGCTGTTTTCCTAGCGTAGACAAGCGAATTTCAGGCGCTAGTTCTGCATATTTTTCATCAATTTTTGCTTTCCTACACACTACATGCGTCATGTCGCAAAAGTACACAGGCCAGGTCCTGAAGCTGAGCTTTCAAAAACAGGAGCTGTTAATTGATCTGGTAGAACAATATCTGCACCCAATATCTGTGCGCTCTTTTTTAGTTTGTCAACGCATTAACTGCATCATACGAATGCGAGTTCTTTGTCTCTTGCGCAAATAATATAGAAGCTGACTCTTGTATGGTATCATTATTGCGTGTAAATCTTCACGCATTTAAACGCCACAATTACTAGATAACCTGCTTATCACGCATGCGTACAAGATCAACATACATAACAAGCGCGCGTGTCAGCGGCACGGACAAGCGCCCGTGGAAATGTATATATAGGAAATGCACTAGACCGACTTTTCTGCTAGCAGAAAAGCGAGGCGAAAAGTCGCGAACTGCGCGACTTGTTTTTAAGCGCGAGAATTTCAGCGCGCTGAAAAGCTCACATGGAAGTGGTTCTATCTAAATGCACTGGATCGACTTTTCTGCTAGCAGAAAAGCGCGCATACAAGTTTATATGGAAAGCGGCACTTAGGCTGTAAACAAGCATACACGTTGACGCTTTCAACCCTCCACACCAGAAGTGACCAGATACGACATATTCTCTAATTATAAGCCATGAGGAATCTTCGCTTGAATATTTTGAAAGTAATTTGACTGGAAATTGTTGTTGTCGACGATAGCGACATCTTCCCGTTAAAATACTCTCAAAGTTTTAATGGATCAGGTTTCTTGCATGGTTGCTTTTGGAAATGGAAATACTGAGATTTTTGTGTTGAAAGGGTTAGTCCGATTTAGCCCTTTAACATTTGTATCAGGCTTCTGCAGTGGTCTTGAGAAATGTCCATTTGTAGACCAAGAGAAGACTATTTTTGAACATTTACAGTGACAACTGGAAGAACTGGCTCGCTAACCGAGCCAGTCATCCCAGTGGTAAATTTTAAAAAATAGTCTTCTCTTGGTCTGCAAATGGACATTTTCCGATGAGACAATTCGAGGGCTAACCATTTCATCAGCAAGAAATTGTCTGAGCAAAAAAGAACATTGGTACCTGCCGCTTCGCCGTGGAGACAAAATGGTTAAGTCGGGAAAATGTTCCCTGGTGTAACGGTATTAAATCCAGATGTGACTACCTGGATAGTAGCCTATTTATAGATGTTGTCCATGGAGAAAATAGAAACTATCGTAAATACCAATGCGCAATTATCGAAGCACAGGTGTATAGCAGTATTTGGTGTGCCTTACAATGGATGTTTTATTCATAATATATAATTTCACACAAATTAGAATTGCAGTGCCTTAATTGGCATTCTAATTTGCGGGAAACGGTATATATACTGCATCTATTGTCACGGCTTTACAGTGTGTGCTGAACAGATTTGCTTAAAATTCGCCAGACATAGGCCGTGTTATCACTAGAGAGTTAATCTGGAATAACGCCGTACTTCCGTGAGGAGTTATTCCGGATTAAGTCTTAACGAGAACACGGCCTTAGACTAGGCATATATATATATATATATATATATATATATATATATATATATATATATATATATATATATATATATATATATATATATATATATATATATATATATATATATATATATAGACAAACCTATCTTAAAGGTCATCTTTAACGACAACCAAGATAAGAGGTAATCTTCTTCTTCTTCTTTTCGTTCGCTGATCATACCGCCAGTCCTGTAAGTGATTATCGACATGATCAAAAGCGTTAAGTGCGTGAATCCATGGTTTATTAGAGTGGGCCGTGCGGCCTGGAACCTCCGTCTTCAGCACTCAAGGTTTCTGTCAGGGTTACCTCACCCTTACCTCCTTTAGTCGCCTCTTACGACACGCAGAGGTACGGAAGGTGTATTCTAAGCCCCACATACAGGGCAAGATAAGAGGTAATGTCAAGTACAGTACGGCCTACAGCTCAGAAATAACGTAAGGTAATTTCAACTCAAAGTAAAATGTACTGTTGACTATTTTGAAGGCAGAAATTACCCCTCCCACCCCCACCCCAAACGCCCCCCCCCCCCCACCACCAACCCGCCTCCACAACACAATTAATTTCAAAATATATAGTGAACAGAACATTTCTTACATTATGTTCAGCATTGTACTAACATGTTTCTGTTTTTTGTTTCGGAACTGATATTTTTATGAGCTGTACTGTAAGACATATTTGCCACTGACTTGGCATTTGGGAATGCAATATGATGGTATGCAGCCTAAAGCGGGCTACTCAAGTAGCTTGGCTCGGTGTTATCTGGCAGCGTCTCAGTAAATAAACAACGCACAGATGTTTGTGGCTAGATTTCCTGTATATGATAATGCATCCTTCCTCGAGACAAGCCAGAGAAACACCTTGGCGCTTGGAACAACCTGCGAGTCACCGCGACATTCATGTCAGAATTAGTAACGCGTTGGCAGATAATATTTTATACAAATAGCCATGATAATATATTATGTCAGCCATGTCAGGACTTAAGGTTATCATATATCATGTAACACATGCAGGCTACACTGGGGGTGGGATAGAAGTTGGTTTGGCAAGTAGTCAACTATTCGATCCTATTGTTTACAACTGAAAAATATGAGTAATTATGCGAGTATTGTCAGAAATTGGAACAAAGCATAACTAATGTCAGTAAACCCGGTTAGTAATACCACCTGCATTTCTGTTAATAGTTGCCGTTTCAGGAGCGATGTCTAAGGAAGCGAGTGCTACGGTAGATGTTTATTTTGATGTATTTGGTCAGTCTGTCGTCATGATTAGGTCTAGGATATAATATTGGCTAAACTAACCTATATTCGAGTTAACTAAGTGTGACTAGATTAAAGGTGTATATACTAATACCCCGATAACGCACATTAATGGGCCGGTACTGGGCCAATACCGGGCCGAATTGACCCGGTATTGGCCCAGTAACCTGCGTTATCAGGATTTCATCTCCAGGAGTAATTGCATTCTTTTGATTCAAAATCTAATTATTGACTCTGAAACTGAGATAGACTCATACAATTAAACTTGTGAGCTGTGAATACTATTAGCGGTGCATATTCACACCAAAATGCTTGAAAATAAATTGTTAAAATTGTACTTTTACATGATGAAATTATGTAATGAAACGAAATAAATCTTAGTATATGACGATTTCCTTCCGTATAAATATACGGAATGAAATCATCATATGTTAAATTTCGTGATACACGCGATACAACCAGCTGTATAAAACATGTTCTATGAAACAAAGTGCGTTGAAAAAATTAGAACAGTGTCGTAGTTTTATCCACCCTTTTCATCAAACTTTTGTATACAACAAGTTGGCCCATGTATATCGGTTTCATCCAACTTTTTCATCCAACATTTTACGCGACCAATCAATGGGCTTTTCCAGTTCTAGCTATGGCCCGCCTATCTCTATCTAAGCTCCACCCACACTTTGCCCGTGTTGGGATCGATCAATACCTGAACTCCCTGACTATCAATTTCCAGAAATTATACGGGTAAACTGTTGAAAATTTTGAAATTAATTTGACTGGGTGCTGTTGCTGCCTATGGCAGCAGCAGCGCCCAGTCTAATTAGTTTCAAAATATTCGTCAGCATGTTTATTAAATAGTAAATAAAAGACATACAATTCGTACATTATGCGAAATCGAGTCATTTATGCTGTAAATGATTATGACGTCATTATATACGTCACGTAGCTTATTATGACGTCATAATTTAGTTGAGCTTTACGAGGAGTATGAGTGTTTATTTAATGTGGAAATACAGGACTGCTTCAATAGCGATAAACGAGGAGACATAATATTTGAATAATTCTGACATTTGACATATAATATTTCATGCTGATTTTGGATTTTGCACAAATATTGTATGCAACTTGATGGCTCGTGCGTACTGTCGGAAGCAGCTTGTTGCATGCAACATGTAACTTGTTTTGTCATGAGTATCGAGCCTTACGAGGCCATCATCATTTGGCCGCGAATCTATTTACCTACCTTGTGTGGGCCATCATCGATCATCCATGTTTTGCGTGTATTGGCAGGTTATGGTATAAACTGGCACACGAGGTATGTTAAAAATGCCTAAAATGCTGCTGGATTACAGCATGAGCACGCATATGAACGGTACCTAATATTAATTATATTTGCAGTCTATGGATCGCAGCCCATTTCTAGCTAAGCTCGGCCCACTTTAACACGCTTGGAATCGATTTGAAACTTTAGAACGTGAATTCCCAGAAGCTAAATTTCCAGGTAACTACAGCTAAACGTTGAATATATAGTAGAAATCCCCACGCCATCGGACGTCATTAGTGCTTTGGATATCTCCATCCAAACAGAACAACCCTGGTTAAATTTATCTGTTGTTATAACTCAAGAAGCGATTTTCCTCCTGCATGATAAAAGAGCATACATTTATTTCTGCTTCCAAATAGACCTTTCCAAGTTTATCCACCCATCGTATGACGTCATTATCAACTACGTGACGTGTATGATGACGTCAAAATGATGAGGTCATGAGTGATTCCGTATAGTCTATCTTTAAGGCTTAATAGTCCGACACGTTGTATGAATTGTATGTCTTTACCATTTAATAAACATTCTGTTGAATATTTTGAAACTAATTTGACTGGGAGCTGTTGCTGTCATAGGCAGCAACAGCAACCAGTCAAATTAGTCTCAAATTTTTTAACAGCTAACGTGTATAGTTTTCTGGAAATTGATTGTCAGGGAGTTCGGGGATCGATCGATCCCAACACGCTCAAGGTGTGGGTGGAGCTTAGCTAGAGATTGGCGTGGCATAGCTAAAACTGGAAAGGTCCATTATAACTATATACTAGGATTGTCTTGGAGAAGAGGCTCCACCACCTGCCTCAACCGCTAGAAATCCGTCGCAATCTCCGCATTTGTTTTGAGAGAAGATACATATAATTTGCATAGAAACTGGCATTGATGCTTGGATGGTGTGCATAGTAAGTGGATATAAATGCAAAGAATTCCAAAAGGATTCCACCAAAATCATACGTGTACCTAATGCTATTTATTCCACCCACTCTTCTGATAGAAAACATATGCTTCTGTTACAAGCCGAGGTGCTTACACACGCGCTAGCGATTTGTGGTGAGCTCATTTTGTGCCAGATATACAAATCTATTCTCGTCGTCGTTAAGAAATACTTCCCGTATGAGTCAATGAAATACGCGTTTTCATATAGTTTCTTGGCGCTCGGTAGTATACCATATGGCGCGAAAACAGGCAATTGTCCCGTATACAGACACAGTACATCTAATAAATAAGTTAATGTTTCCAAAACAAAAACACAAATATATTTCTTTTAATAAGCGATGTTCTGTTGAATGTTTTGAACATAATTGGAATTGAAGATATTGCAATGTCTTCCAATTCAAATATGTTCAAAACATTAAACAGTACATTTTGTGCTACTTTGGAAACATTTTAAGTTAATTCTGAGCTGTACTGTAGAGATATTAACCAGATGAAGAGATGGAATTATTTTATTTATAAAAACTAAACAAGAGGCCCACGGAGCCTGTGTCACTCACCTGCAATTATTTGCCACTAGCTCAACCGAACAAACCGATCTGACCACTGGAAAAATTTACCAATCTAATTTCTTTGAGGATTTTGACAACTTTTAATAAAATCGACCCAGTGTTAATAAGTAGTCATGTATATGATTGCCTCAGAAATTTTCAGAAAATTCAAGATGGTTGTCAAACGCGCTAAATTGTGATTGATCAGATGGCCATGTTTTATTACATATCAACATTCTATGAACAAACTTTAATGGCCCTTAGTCCTTAATCATATCCCCCAAATTTGCTTAGCGGTACTAGAACAATAATTTTCGCGAAAACTAGGTCATCCAAGATGAAGGGATGCTTGGACGAAGGCTTTACGTCCTTTGCGAAAGACTTGTCATGCGAATGACGCAGCGTCAGGGAAGCATTCTCGCAACACCATCAGACCGTACTAATTACGTCGTAATTCATCGTACGGTCTGTCTGGAGTTACGACGTTACGGAGGATTACCCCTCTGCCGGCGGGTGAATGGGATTGGCGGTTACGCAACACTTCCCGAGATGTTTAATTAACATAGCAAATAGACAACAATGAAACAATAGTTTCAACCATACATTAATCTTCTGAGCTCACCACCAAAGATAATCATCTAATCGAAAAGAAGTTAGACCAATTGGTCACAAATGGCGAGATCCACCAGCCCACAGCTCCGGCATTAAAACCCTCACCACCAATCACTTCCAAGCAATATCTACGGCATAAAATCCACATAGCTAAAGAAGTACTTGTGTATTAACTTATGTGCGGTGGGGTCAGTTCACCATTGTTGGAGCTCAGTTGATAATAACTTTAGAGATGCTAGGCGTGCTGCCATAAAAGCAAAATTACTAACTGGATCATATACTCTTCAATCAAATCGAGCTCGCTTCAATCAGCATAACGTGTGGGATACATGCCTGCTTTGTCGCGATGTTCCTGAGGATAGGATTCATTTTCTAGTAACCTGCAAAGCGACAGAAAACTGCAGAAAATCCTACATAAATAACATTCAGATCATACTGCGAGACGAAAATCAGCCAGACATCATCAAGAACATTATGACGACTCCTTCACTGGTAGCACAACTAATTTTAGATCATGAAAATATGAAGTCAGAGCACGGTCTTCAACTATTTCTAAAAAACTCCACAGAAATTGCTAGGATCACCCGTTTTCTCCGTTATGTACTGCATAGTATTAGAAGTAATGCTATGGATCAGCTTGCAATTTCTTTCCCCTACTAACGAGCTTTTAAATGACTGCAATGTACATACATGTAAGTGTACGAGCTGTTAATATGAACTGTCTTTTAAATGCAAGCATTAACAAACTGCTGATGCTAGAACGCTATAATAGAAAGATGCTGCTGAACTGTTAGGTTTAATCAATGAACTATAATTCATATCAGCTGCACTCAACTAATACCACGCCTATGACATGATTCGCCCTGTATTCCTATATTCGTATGTGAATTTCTTATATTCGTATCAGCCTCCTGTTTTAGGATCACGAACTGCTGTATTATTATTTCCATATATCGTGTTATCCCCTCGTCTGGAAAAGGGGATTCTCAAACTTAACATACGACCGTGTTTTATTCTCTATCAAGTGAGGTGTCTTCGCATCTCTGAATGTCATTCGCTAGTTAACACCGATCTTTATTTGCGTTTTAATTTTAAATTTGCCTATATTATACTTGAGTGCCGACAACGAGCACTAAGGTTGGTGCCTCGCAAAAGGAATGTCAGAAGAAGAAGAAGAGGAGTATTTACCCTGATTTCAGGGGTGAGCCCGTAGTGGCTGGAATTACAGATACGGAACATATGGCCCATGCAGATCTAGCATTGGCGGCAAAAGATGTCCCATTGTAGTTTCGTTGATATACCAACATTCAAAATACTGATGGTCTGAAGAGCGAAGACAAACTCGTCCTCGAATGCAACAATTTTATGTCAACGGGTAACACTATCTCCATGTATGAGGAACTGTCTTGGGCAGGATGAACATCATTCTCCTGACGGCACAGGGTTAATCCTCCGTGACGCTGTAACTCCAGACGACTGGGCACTGTTGCTGCCATAGGCAGCAACAGCACTCAGTCAAATTAGTCACAAAATATTCAACAGCTTAACTGTATAGTTTTCAAGAAATTGATAGTCAGGGCATTGGGGATCGATCAATCCCAACACGGCGACGTGTGGGTGGAGCTTAGCTGGTGATGGGCGGGACATAGCTAAAACAGGAAAGGTTCATTAGTACGATCCGATGGTGTCGCGAGAATGGATGCACATATGCATAAACCTTTATGGTGAACCATACTGCATCCTGTAAGACATTCATTCTGCCCAGCCATATACATTGCATGTCAGATACATCAATGACATTTTATGATATCAGTGTATGACCTCCACGTGTTCCTCATATATATGAACTCGTCTCACACCACTATAAAGGTCACCATAGAATTTTCGATCACAGATCACTCTGTTTGCCTGCTGTATAAGCACCATGCCAACCAACGTAGATGCTAGTCAACGACCACACCCCACCCCAACCCCACAACTGTCATACAAGAGGAACCTCTAAGAATAGATAGCAAACATTTACATCAGCGACCAATGTAATGCTTGTCAAGAATAACAACAGAGCCGGAAGCAATGCTGCAGACCCACTTGTAAAGCTATCCAAACAACAGAGGACTACGCTCCTCATCAAAGTGGTCAGAGCCAAGACCACATAAAGCTACGCTGACAACGCAATGGCGTGCATCGCCAGATCAGTAAACGACTGAAAAAATTCGACACCCTAAAATCAAACTCTTTGGCAGATGTAAAAAGTTTAGAGCGGGCCAGGCTCAGAGGGTTGCTGGTCCATTACTTTCCTTGCACAATACTGAGGGGGTCTACTTTCCTTGCATAACACTAAAGGCAGCTTTATCGGGGCTGACCAGGAGAAGGCCGACGTGATCAGAGAATGGCATAAGAACCATTTCATAGATCCAAGGCCACTACAAACACCAATTTAAATGACTGAGGATGAGCAAGAACATAAGGCCTGAAAATGGCCGTGCATCTGGATCTCACAGGATCTGCAATGGACTCTTAAGTATGCAGGTGATAGCATCTCCAAACAAATCATGCACATAATACACTCTGCCTTCATTCAACACCTCCTTATCGTAGTGCCCAAACACAAGAAGCGTCTTCGACCATCAGCAAACGTATGGCATATAGTAATACAGTATATTACCATCATAACTCTTTGTTTGGACACCCCAGTTCACCAATCAACAGAGGCAAACGTGCTTCAATAAATATAACAAAGGTGTAGATACAAATAAACACACACACATCAACAGATACATGAAAGCCTTCCGAATTAAACCATTATTCAGCCACATGAGGAACAAAATCATTAAAGACACCATTGTCAGGGTGAAACTTTTAAATCCCATCATACACCTCTTCTACAATGCCTCATCAAAAACTGCTCAAAATGCAAAAATAGCACCGAAACAGAGAACATCAGAAGCACTTACATCAAGTAAAGTGAGGTTAGCTAACCTATGTTGTCACGGGTATATGTAATTATTCCCCCACATGCAACATCATCTATTTCCTTACATATAACATTTGCCAAAAACGGTACATAGGGAAACACTACACCCTTTCAGAATCTACATCTATGAACATTTGTGCTGTATCACAATAAAATGGACAGACATGAAAACCACGTTTCAAGGCACGTCACCAAACAGACACACCCGAAATGACATGCCATAGAGGATTATCCCGCCACTGACCCAAGCTCGACAAATTGAAGAAGACAGAGGGAATACCATTGAACTCACCAACTACAGACCATGGAATCAATAGGTATTCACCAATTTGAATAAAGGCCTATCCCTTTTGGAGACATGTGTCTATTCCCAGAATCTACCCACACCATTATCATCCTATGGCCAAATATGCCCACCAACCAAACCTCGATAAACTGTTACATTTATTTTTCTAGGTTGTTACTTCTCATGTCAAAATAAAAAAATTCACTTATTAACATCTATGTATGATTTCATAAAGATTTTATAGCCGAGAAATCTATCACTTGATCAAGCTATCACAGCAACCAATACAGCTTTAACCCTTTCACCGACAAATCCCTCAAAAAGTAAATTCTTTACGATATAAAACATATTCTGTTGAATATTTTCTAATTAATTTGACTGGAAGTCATTTCTGCCTAATGGCTTCAAGTCAAATTAATTTCAAAATATCCAAGGGTTTCACTGTTAGCATCTGACCATCTGACTGACACCACACGCAGGGGATCAAGTACATGATGAATTCAGGAAATTAAACACTAAAATTCTAAGCTACTCGTGAGAAACTTACATCATAAAATGCCATGTAGTTCTTAAGGATAAGTTATTATAGCATCAAGTCCTCAGACAGATCTCTATCCCGCTGTCTTTAAAACCGGCTTCTATGACTTCATGTTAACACTTACCAGACTGATGTCAATATTCTATCTTTTGCTGTGTCGATAGCAAAAAAACTGGTGTACATTTTTCAACAATTTTGGTGAAAGATGTTTCTGTCTACGACAGCAACATCTTCCACCAAATTTGCTGAAAAATGTACACCAGTTCATCTTTTAATTTAATTTGAAAATCTAAAATTCTGACATCAGTGTTAATGGTTAAAGAGTTTATGATTGAATAATTAATAAAAGACAATCACAAGTCAGACTGTAAGCAAGTTTAATGATGACATTAGATAAAATAAACATGAGTATAGAAAAAAGGGCAAAAACTTGTCACTGATCACAACCTCAAAGCACTATGCATGTCCAATCTTCATAACATACAGTCAAACATATCTGTCTTTTGAAATCAAATAGGGTCGAGAAACCACCTGTCTTAAATAACCACCATCCTTAAGCTCCAAAATTCATATTAACAGGCCACCTGTGAATAATGATTAGTGATTAGCACAGGGATCAATTCTTAGCTATGCTTGGGCCCACTTTTGCGAATCTTCATCCACGTTTTATGAGTGATGGAATTGAGTTTGAAATTTCAAAACCTGAATTCCCATAATCTAAATTTCAATGTGTTTAATATTTTGAAACTAATTTGACTGGGACCTGTTGCTGCCTATGGCACAGCTCCCAGTCAAATAAATTTCAAAATATTAAACACAAATGTTAATTAAATTATAAATTCATCAGAGCTAGAATTTGTACACTAATGATGGACTTTCTATTTTTATGTGACATATTTCATTATAACATCAGATACTTGAGTGACAAATCAGAATCCTCCATTGTTTGTGCTTCGTAAGGTGGTCACTAAGACAGGGTTCACCAACCTGCTCGAGAGACCACCATGCTGTTTGAAACCAAAGACCAGATGTTAGCGTTTCAGCCCTTATCACGCAGTTATCAAAAGGTAAACCGTCACCGAGTAGAAGAAATAATGGTGTTCATTTGGGAAACAATGTTGCTAAAAGCTGTTGCTGTCTTAGACAAAAACAGCATACAGCATAACTGTTTTCAAAATGGACACCAGCTATAATATGGAAGTGCATAGAATTTAGGAACTATAAATTTAACTTGTGTAAGGGTTACTATAAGACGACATCTTAACCCTTAGCACACTGATGTCAATATTCTATCTTTTACGGTGTCAATAGCAGAGAAAGTAGTGTATATTTTTCAACAATATTGGTGGAAGATGTTGCTGTCTATGACAGCACCATCTTCCACAAAATCTGTTGAAAAATAAACACCAGTTCATCTTTTACTTTAATTTGAAATTTTCAGATTTTGACATCAGAGTGGTATTGGATAAAGAGCCAGCATTTGTGGTGAATATCTTTAGTGAGCACGTTTTGGAGCTCAGTGAGATGGTCACATAACACAGGTGTGCTTGCACATTTCTAATTATATATTCCAACAACAACATTATTCAAGTTACACATTTCGCTATAACTGTCAATCATTATTCTGCACAATGAATGTTACAGCCGCACAATCAAATAAAATAGACTTACCGGTAGTTGGGTTTTTCTACTTTCCACACCAGTATACATATTCTTATTATAATTTCTATATCATTTAAATCTGCGAACAAAACAATATAAGAATAAAACTATATTATATACAATAAAAAACTCACAAACAAAACCTCCTATAGACCACTTATCTCTTTAAACAAGTCAATCCTTACCATCCTCAGTCCACCTTGCATGCATGCAATTGCATCGATTTAAACCCTTTAACCCCCATATCAGCCAAAAACAGCCTCGACAGTGGTTTTGAGAAATGTCCATTTGCAGACCAGTCATTCCAGTGGTAAATTTTTAAAAGTAGTCTTCTCTTATTCTGCAAATGGACATTTTCTATGAGAAAATTTATATTTTCTTGAATAAATTCGAGGGTTAAAGGGTTTTAAACCATGAATGTTGACAAATTGACATAATATAACCATCCTTATAATGGAATCTTTCAGCAAAACTACAGGAAAGGAAGGTTGCATTTCTCATTAAGCCACGCCCATTTCTAGCAAAACTCCACCCACTATTTACATGTGTTGTACTCGATTCAAAACTTTGAAACATGAATTAGCAGAATATAAATTTCAAGGCAACTATACAGGTAAGATGTTGAATGTTTTGAAACTAATTTGATTGGGGGCTGTTGGAGCAACAGCTTCAAAGTCAAATTAGTTTAAAGTATTCAACCAAATGCCTAATAAATTGTAAAGTTATCAAAAACATACAATTTCTGAATTGACTTTGATTTTTGTGACAGAGTTATACGTCATTTTGATTGCGACATAAGTTAACATGTGACATATTTGATGATGACCTCAGGTATTTGTTCAACAGATCAGATTCCTCCATTGATCATAACAATTGTCTACTAAAATAGTTGCATTTTCCTTAGGAAAATAAAATTTGCATTAATATCATGTCCGAAACAGACACACACAACAGTATTTGTCTGACCTGTGTGTTGGACTTATGTCTTTTGATTATGACATCAAGTACAAGTAAAATCTTTAAATGGAGGATTCCAGTTTATTTTTCAATCATATGACGTCATAATCAACTAGTGATGTGTAGTATGATGTCATAATCAATTACGCCATGAATGACGTAGCTAGGTTCGTCACGAACGCTTAATTGATGATGGACTAAGTGTTGTTGTACGAATTGTACAGCTTTAATATTTAATAGACAGTCAAATTAGTTACGAAATATTGAACAGCTTACCTGTATTATTTTCTGGAAATTGATAGTCAGGGAGTTCAGGGATAGATTGATCACAACACAGGCTAAGTGTGTGTGCAGCTTAGACAGAGATGGGTGGGGAATAGCTAAAACTGGATTCCTCCATTCTCGTATCGGTTAATGGAATCTCTCTATGTAAACCTTTCTATAAACTGGACAAAGGGTAATGAGGATTAATATTGCTGCTATCTATTGGACCATTCAGGCCAAGTGATTGTCAATCATAAGCAAATGTCCATACACCACCAGGGTATGGATCTAGTTATATATATAAATCAGTTTACATTCTTCAAATGTATAACATATAATTCACAGATACACAACTCAGCTGTCTAAACAATGCTCAAATTAATGATCTTAATAAGTGGTCATAACTCCTTGTTCAAATTAGAGGCGTTTGAGATACGGAAGACTGAATGACAAAAACATGCAATGACGCAGTATAATGCTAACAAAATGTATAAAAATAATCTAAACTAAGATATATGATTTATAATAAACAACAAAAAACATAACTTTCTTAGTATTTCCCCTCCTCGGTATCAACCTTAGAAGGCTTACATTACCATCTTAACACATAGAGCAATGAAGATTCAGATAACTAAACCCACATTGCATTTCATATAAAGCCTGGTCTTCATTTTGGGAACGATGTTGCTGTTTTACACACCAATTAAAACATTTTTTCCAAAAACTTAAACCATCATTTCTTCAACTGAACATAGCAATTAACCCTTTGACATCATTGTATTAATCAGGATTTTCACATCACAAAATTCAATCAGTTTTCCATGACCAGAACAACAAAATTTCATGGCCTTGAAATCTAAATAATAGTTTTACATTGATTTCTGTATTATTCTGTGCCAACAATAACATTTTGGACACAACAAAATTTCTGGGGCCGTATTCACGAAGTACGGAAAAATGCGTAAATATGGCGTTAGTAAAAAAACACCTATGTCTGTATTCACCTACATTATATGAATATTTAGCCGCCTCTTCATGAATACCATGTAGTCGGGTCCTCTAAATAGGTGCAAGAAGTTAGGCGGGTGCGTAACTCGGGCACTCTTCGTGAATATGGCCTCTGATTTCTAAAGAAATGATCAAATTTGAAAAATCATTCACAATTTTATAAAGAATCTGTTGAATAATTTGAAACTAATTTGGCTGTGGCAGCAACAGCTCCCAGTTAAATTTCTTTCAAAATATTCAACAGAATGTTTAGTAAATTGTTTTTCAATAAATATGCAGGATATACAATGTTCAGATGATCAACTATCCATGACTTACTTTTCCATGATTTATGAGAAAACATGATTATTTTCCACGATTTCCAAGCCTTGATCTTAAATGTTGAGATTCCATGACATTTCAAGACTCCCAGGAGCTGTACAAATCCTCATAATGGGACATGCAGTGAATTACAGCTAAATTCAATACCAAATTACGATATAATGTTGGGGTGGGGGAAAAGAGAGGCATGGGGGCAGGGAGGGCCATTTATCCAATACGGTTGTTGCCTTGGGGGTTTCATGGTATGGAGTTGGTCGATCCAATATGCTTCTTTTTTCTTCCTAATTGAAGTGTTAGTTTTTACATCCGGGTCCCCGCTTAGAACATGTATGATTCAAACAGGTTTTAAGAGGGGACATGGAGGTATATAATGATACAAAAACATGCTCCTTCCTGTGGTTGGGTAGATTGACGTGGCGGGCCACAGGCAAGTCTCTAATGTGTGAGATGTCTCTGTAATGTTCCTGGATTATAAACCATCTCTTGGTTTCTCAAACATATTGTTTGGAGCACAGCTTACAGGTGCCGAGATGGATGAGGTTGCATATCATACTCAGGTCTTTTTCTAAGAGCTGGGTTTGGACAATCTTGGAGCCTATGGTGGGATTTCTACTATATCCAAAAAGTGGAATTTTGGAAAAATAGTCTCTGACCTTAGGGTTTCAGGGAACACAGACCAGCATCAAATTATTTTTTGGGCGTGGATAGAGGTTGGGTTGAAGTCAGAGATGAAGAAACGTTGTTCAAGATTGGTTTTCTTGGAGTTGGTGCTGTTGAGGATAGTATGTCTGTCTTTCAGATCATCGCCCTGGTCCTAGATCATAACTATGTCATCTCTGTATACTTGATTGACAGCTCGAATCCTTAAATCGTCTTTGTAACTTATTGCTGGCTTGGTCATATGGAATACCACATAGTGGTCCATTTTGATTTTAATTCACTAATCCTTAGCTGCTATAATAAGTAACAATATCACTTCTATATGTCATGCAACTATTCACAACCTACAAAATAAAATGGCAAGTATATAAATGTATAAATAAATTGACAGCTAAACTAAATATACAACAATAACAAAACAGTTTTATGTATACTTCACAGAAAGGTTCACGATACCCATCAACTGTTCAAACCGAGAAATATGCAGAAATATGGCTTAGCTTTGGCTTAAATAGTCGTGAGCTAAACGTGTATTTAAACTTTTTGATTTGACTGCATTAACCACCTCTAAAAAATAAGCTAATTAGTCATGATTTAACATTTTAACCTTTAAATTTGTTCAACAAAATTTCAATGTTCTCACAGGTGTTCATTTGCAGAAAAAGACATTTATTTTTTTCATTTATCATGGCAATGACTAGCTCTGTTATTGAGCTACATGTAGTCATCATAGGGGTACATTTTCAAAAATAATCTCTTGGTCGCCAAATATAGATTTTTCAAGCCCATTGCAGCTGTTTTTGGTTGTCTAATGTGCTGATGGGTTAAATATTCACACAGTATTTAAATGTGTGACTCGATACATGATTCTTAACCCTTAAAGCCTTAAAGTTTTGGAAGAAAATTTCAACTGTCTAAAAATAAATGTCAATGTACAGACCAAGAGACTATTTTTAATTTACCACTGGAATGACTGGCTTGGTTATCAAGCCTGTCATTCCAGTTGTAAATTTTCAAAAATTGTCCTCTCTTGGTCTGCAAATGGACATTTCTCAAGACCACTACAGAGGCCACTTTTGGGGGATATGAGTGTTAAAGGGTTAACCAGCATTGGTGGTCAAATCTGAATTTAAAATAATACTTAACCATCATTGCTGAAGTGGAATCTGATTTTAAAATACAAGTTTAGCATTGGAATTTATAAACATGACTAAGTCACAGCGGTGACCCTTTAGAGACATGACTCGTGATGTTTCAAAATCTAACCCATTAACCTATCTCAGTCTAGACGTCATACACAGTAATTTCTTCTAAATAAACATGCACAACTTCAACGATTTGTTGATCGAAGCTGTCTAAACAGCATTCACAGGTCAACAACGCATCCAGGCAAACATACATACGCTGCAGCTACATCACAACCGCAGCTGGCCTATATAATCAGGTTCTGACAAAGGAACTAGCATCCTTCATTCGATCAAAACTCTGATTAGCATAAGGTGTAACTATTTTATTTCTTAGCATCTACTGTTTAATAATTAATTAAAAATATATTGCAGATATTTCTCTGCAAAACCTTTCAGGAGATTAACATTGTGATGATTATATACACCTGAATTATTTTGTATCATGATATTTGGTATACAGTGAGATTGTATTGCGTGATTTCTTTTCATGTTAACAGTTGAGTAATATATATATATATATATATATATATATATATATATATATATATATATATATATTTATAATATGCGATATAGTCATGAGATATAAGCTGTATAAATTGATGAAATGCTAATACATGGTAAATATAGATAATATTACATGTAAGTAAAACGTGTTATAATATATGTATGTTACACAAACATTTTGAATACAATTATAATTGTGCCCACATTTGATATGAATCTTTTCAAGGAATGAAGCTTGCAGTCACACTATTATTAACTGTGTCGCTGCTGCAAGACAGCAGACAATAATTTCAGAAATCTTGACTTGCTGAATATTTTGAAAACAATTTGACTGAAAGTTGTTGGTGGCTTAGCCACCAGCAACTTTCAGTCAAATTGTTTTCAAAATATTTAGCGAGTCCAGAGACATAGCTCATGGAATATCATCTGCAGAAACTCATCAGTCAAGCCGGTTATCATAGTTGGCGTTACCTAACGGTAATGTTATTTCATAAAGCATTTGATGAGAGTTTGACATCAAATGAACTAGGTAGTAGCAAATTCACAACTTCATTACTCAATAAAGATTGATGCTCAGGCCAAGAGAAAACTATTTTAAAAACTTTAATAATTGGCTCAGTTATCGAGCGAGGAATTTCAGTGATAAATTTTCAAAAAATATATTTCTCTTGGCCAGCAAATGGACTTTGCTCAAATCCTTTGCAGAGGCTGTCTTTGTCCAGCATGACCATTAATCTTTAACACTCATATCAACCAAAAATGGCTTCTGCAGTGGTCTTGAGAAATGTCCATTTGCAGACCAAAATAACCCATTTTTGAAAATTTACCACTGAAATGACTAGCTCGATAACCGAGCCAGTCATTCCAGTGGTAATTTTTCAAAAAATAGTCTTCTCTTGGCCTGCAAATGGACATCTATGAGAAAATTTAAATTTTTCTGAACAAATTCAAGGATTAAAGGGCTTAAGTCTGTTCATATAAGAAACTCCTTTTTGGGGGGTCACAAAATGTTGAACTCCTTCAACATCCCAGGCAGATACAGCAATTTATATATTATGTATTGAATATTCTGTTGACAACTTTGAAACAGATTTTGCAATGACTTCCAGTCGAAATAACTACGACATAGTCATACTAGTCAACAGATTTTCTTTATGGTTGCCTTGAAACTGGACACTGTGAAACTGGAATTGTAGAGTTGAAAGGGTTGCAACAAGTGGATTTCTGACCACGTGTCTCCGTGAATCTCATCCATTTACATTGTTCCCGTATATAGTGTTGTCTAAAGCAAGCCTGGCCCTACATATGCATGGGCAGCATGTGTACAGTATTAGTTCAAATGTGTGTCACAATAGATTCAATAGAATAAACTGCATTCAACCCTTTAACCGATAAATGTGGTTAAGATTATCAAAATATTGGCTTATTCAGTGTTCATTTACAGGCCAAGATGAAACTATTTTTAAAAATCTATCACTGGGATGACTTCCTCGGTTATCTAGCCAGTCATTTCATTGGTAAATTGTCAAAATTATTATTCTCTTTGCCTGCAAATGGACATTCCACAAGACCATGCAGAGGTCATTTTTGGCAGGCTTATGCCATGAAAGGGTTAAACAGATTCACAACATGCATACTAATAAGGCACATATTCCTGACAAATGTGGATTATAACAACTACAGTGTGCATAATAGTAATGGCTTATTGTGTTCAACTAAGATTATAACACAGGAGTAAAAATCTTTTGAAACAAGACATATATAAAATAATGTCATGCTTTTTCCACTCACAAGCTCCAACAGAAGTAAACCATTCATAGAGGAAGTGTATATTTTTACGTCTAACAAATACATTTGTCAAAACAACACTGATTATCGAGCCAGTCATATAAGTGGTGGTTTTGTTCAAATAATATTCTCTCAAAATATAGAGGATTGCCGATCTTTGACTAGCAGCAACAGCCTCCTGTTAAATTAGTGTCAAAATATTCAAAAGAATGTTTACTAAATTGTAAATTCACCTAATGCATACAATTTCAATACTTTCATGATAGATTTTTTAATTTTCGTGACAGAACTACGTGCTTTTGAATGTGACATCAGAAAGCATGTGACATATTTCATTATGACATCAGATAGTTAAGTGACTCTCCCTATTAACAGTTTAAAGGTCTGACTTAGCCACCATCAACTTTCAGTCAAATTATTTTCAAAATATTCAGCAGATCCAGAGGTAAACCCCATGGAAAATGTAGTCTGCAGAAATTCAGCAGGCAGTCATTTTAAACCATGTTGTTTGCTTCATTTCTTCTCCGTGTGAAAGAAACCTAGTAATCTACCTGCACGATAGTAAGGTTTACGATTGTAATCCTTTCATCTCCATTTATCATATATAAGAACTTTTTTATATCAGTAACACTCCATTGAAGATTTGGGAATTAATTTTCCGGAATTAGTTTCAAAATACTTCCACAGTTTTGTTATACGATTGTTGTGAATTTCAGACACTGTCATTTCAGGAGTGAAAATATTAAAATCAATATGTACTGGTAATAACAAGTATTACCGGTATTCAATATTAATTTTGTATATATAAAACAAAGACACAAGTGATTTTTTTGGTCAACAACAGAAACTGGTACCTGCAATTAACATATCATAGTCAAATAATCTATTTTCCAGATCTATTTTATGATATCTTCAATCAATCTGCTTTAAAATCTTCAAGAAATTTGGTAAACTGTCAATATTAATGGAAACCGGCAAGCTTTATCAGATTATTTACTTTTTAAGCAACAGTGGGAATCACAGGCTATAATATTGAAATTTTGCGTGTGTTTTCCAAATCGGTAGTACAAAATGTAGGACTTTTCCTACTTCTAAAGGCCTGGAATTGGGCTTCATAAATTTCCATACTTTTTTTAGGCTTTCAACCTGTGTACAAACAATACATATTCATGAAAATGCTTTGAAACTTTCTTGACCATATAACCTTATAGTCTGGCTATTTATAGCTCATGGTCAGGTTATCCACATTAGCACAGACAAAGACTAAAGATATAAAATTGATCGGTTTGCAGTGGTTAAAATCGTGATCACATCTTCTGAATCCGGTATTTCTTGATCTTCTGAGCCAAGCAGCAAGCAAAAATAATTCCAAATATCTGAAACAGATATATACATGACATAAGGTTCATCAGAGAATAATAATAAATCATTACCTGACCTACAAACCACCTGCCTTCTGGCCCCATAAGATAGTAATATCTTAACACTTTAATGGTTATGATTGATTAAGAAAATAACAGGTTTTGTTCACTGAGTGTCAATTTGAAGGCCCGGGGGGCTTTTTTTTTTAATGTACCACTAGAATAACTGGCTCAGTTATTGAGTATTCAAAAATAACCTCTTGGCATGCAAATGCACATTTCTCAAGACCACAGAAGAGTACATCTTTTGGCTGGCTTGCCCATTAAATAACCCTTTCACCGATGAAGTCCTGATTTTCAAGAAAACCATACAGGAAAACTTTAATATTTTGAAATCAATGGCTTCCAGTCACATTAATTTCAGAATATTCAACAGAATTCAGATAGAAATAATTTAGAATGCATGTGTTTTATTAGCTATGATTAAATCAACAATGTATTTTTGACGTCAGCACATTGATATGATTCTGATAATGTGAATTATTCACAGACTACTCATTTGATTTACTCATGTAACATCACGTTGACATACACATGTACAACATGTATAAGTCTGTACTTAGGTTTGTGTGATCAAGTGATTAAAGCAAAAATCCTGATTATTTCTTAAATCATGAATTTATATGATTGAAAATTATATAATCGAATAATCGTGATTAATTTCTACTGCATAAAATATTTCATGCCCTACCTACCTTTTAATTACTTTTTTATGAGATCGGTCACGAAAATTGACCTTTTGCTCGGTGAATGTGTTCATTTGCAGGCCAAGAGAAGACTATTTTTGAAAATGTATCACTGGAATGACTGAACCGAGCCAGTCATTCTAGTGATACATTTTCACATATAGTCATCTCTTGGCCTACAAATGGACTTTTCTAAACACCATTGCAGCTTTCGTCATTGATAAGCATTTGATGTACAGCTATGTCTGGGTAATTTGTACCCAAGCTGATTAAGCGAGTAATTAAACGAAATCACGGATTTCCTTTTTCACGAGAGAGTTGATACTTACCTCCCTAATACTCTGATATTGCTAAATATCGGCTTTCACTCAATAAACACTCAGATTTAAAAAGTACGGTGCCCCTACTGGGCAGGTAGTCAGAAGACAGTCAGGCGGATTGCCAGCCCCACCACCGCGCATGCGCAGACTAGTACTTCCTCTGACTAATTTATTGGCTGACACTATGCAACTTTACAAGAGCCTGAAGACCGAGCCTCAGTGGGGCAGAGAGGCCGGGTCCGTATTAGGGAGGTAAGTATCAACTCTCTTGTGAAAAAAGAAATCTGTGATTTCATTTATTTCACTTCAAGCGTATACTTACCTCCCTAATACTCTTTGCTAATGCCAGAATTTGTCAGGGAATTCGGCGGGAGGGAGGCGAGGTCAAAAGACCAGCTCTTCCCTATGCGCTTTTCTGCATTAAAGGTACTGAAACTTCTGAATTGTGTGGAAACACAATCAGGAATAGATTTGAACATCGGCTAACACAACCGATGGTTGAGAGATGACCATATGTCATATGTGCTCTCCACCCCACCCCCCACCCCTCTTCTTGGGAGGAAGACTGAATGACCTCAATGTCCCATACGCTCTCTACGTACAAGTGCCATGTACTGAGGAGGACATTAAACGAAAAGGCTTCATTTTCGTAGACTCTCAATAATGAACCACACATAAAACACGTACCATCACCATATTAATAACGAAGGGTCACGTGACAATACAATTAACAATGAACAACACAAATACAAGACTGACCTTGTGAAATTTGGCTGCTGTCATCATCTCCCCATTGGTGAAGACTGATGCAGTCCAAATAAGTGGTTGTTTCCATTGATTAATTGTGAAATATATAAAAAATGAGGAAACCTCATCAACTATGTACACCCAAATTATTTCTTCAAATTCGATAAGGCGAGAGGATTCGAGGTGTCATGGAGGTAATGGTCTGTAAAATTTGACTCACAGTGCCACTGAGCTACCGACATAATGTCATCCACAGGGACCCCATTAAACAGGGCAGTGGAAGCCACTACGCCCCGGACACTGTGAGCCTTGGCCATGTCAACTTGTTTACCTGTGGCGGATTTATGACAAAATTGAATACACTCTACAATCCACCTGGAAATGGTGTCCTTAGACGCCCTGCCATGGGGTTCAATATACGACAACCATAACGCTGTTGGGTCCGTCCGCCATTCCTGAGTACGTTGTTTGTACCGGTTTAATGCCCGGACTTGGCACCAAGCTTTTGAATTAGGATCATATCTAGTCAAAGCTGCCCAAAAAATGGGTTGACCTGGATATTTCAAAGACTGATTCTTAGCCATGAAATTAATCCTAGGTAGAAGCTTAAAGCAGTCCCCTGTAACCACAAAACGGTCTGCCTTGGCTGATAAGGCGTGAATTTCACTTTTACACCTAGCCGAGGCCGCAGCAATTAAAAATACAGTTTTAAGTGTCAACATTTTCATGGAAATGGAACTAAGTGGTTCAAAAGGCTTATCACCTAGTACCTGAAGCACTAGAGATAAACTCCAAGATGGAATCACCGGGGGATTCCTTGGTCTTAGATTGCCCATGCCTCTAATTAATACATTTAATGTACTTACTTCATCACTTCCCCTATTAGCCAAGCACGGGATAACTGACATTAAAGCTGATTTATAACCGGCAATAGAGTTAGGCTTGAGGCTATAGGCATCATACAGGTGACAAAGGAAATCAGCTACTACCTGAATAGATGAATCCATTGGATTAATACATCTTTTTGAGCACCATTCCGCAAATCTGTTGATTTTATAATTATGTGCTCTGGAGATTGACCCCCTTATGCCTTTTGCCATAAACATGGCTGCTTGCTCAGAAAAGCCCTCCTTAATTCTAGATTCCTTGACAACATCCACGCAGTCAATCTGAACACTGACGGATTGCTGTGAAGGGCCTTGCCCTGGAAGATAATATTGTCCATCAGAGGCAGAGGAACCGGATTGCAGACCAGAAGGTCCAGCAGATCCGTATACCATGATCGGCTTGGCCAATTTGGGGCGATCAGAAGCACTTGGCACTCCTCCTGTTTGACTTTCTGAAGAATTTTTGGAATCCGGATTGCTGGAGGGAATACGTATGCATACATTCCCACCCAGCTGATAGCTAGCGCATCTGTTGCAATAGCGCTCGGATCTGGAATCGGAGAGACGTACGTCATCATCTTCGCATTCTTCTTCCTTGCGAATAAATTTATGTTGGGTTTCCCCCAGTGGTTGAACAGACGATCCGCCACACATTGATTCAGTTGCCATTCCGTAGGTAAAACACTAATCCTTCGGCTCAATGAGTCTGCTAACAGATTTAACCTTCCAGGAATATGAACTGCTTTCAAGGTAATCCTGTGATTCAGGCACCAGCAAAGCAGTTTCCATGTCATCATTTCGTTCCGCCCTGGCGGTTTATGTAAGTCACTACTGTTGAGGTGTCTGATCGAATTAGAACACTCTTGCCCTGAACTTTCTGTAAGAAATCTTCCAGGCTCAGGACTACTGCTCGTAATTCCAGTAGATTTATATGTTCTATTGACTGTTCCAGATTCCAAAGCCCTGATATCGTGGATTCTTCCAGGCAAGCTCCCCACCCCTCCATCGATGCATTTGTATACATCGTTAACTGAGGGTGAGGAGGGGTTAGCATCATCCCCGCTAGCAGATTCTGTCTTCAACCACCATTCCAGGTGGTGAATTAGAGGCTCCAGCACTGACACATTTGAGTCCAGTGAACCTGTACTCTGAGTCCATTGCGTCATGAGAAATAACTGGATCAGCCGCCTGCGTAAGGCCGCCTGGGGAATGACTGGTTCCAGAGAAACCATCAACCCTAGCATTCTCAGGTAAACCCGTACCAGGACATGACAACTGTTGCACACTGACTGTATTACTGAGATGAGTATCTGAACCCTCTCCTGAGTAGGATAAACATATCCTATATCCAGATCGAAGAACATTCCCAGGTAGACAAACTTCTGGGATGGAGTCAGCTCTGATTTTTGAAAATTGATTATCCAGCCTAAGTCTGTGAGAGTTTTCAAAACTATCTCCAGATTTGCTGATAAACCTTCCTGGTTGTGTCCTTTTAACAGTCAGTCATCTATGTACATGTGGACTGCTATGCTTCTCCTGCGGAGGTATGCTGTTACCGCAAGAACCACCCTGGTGAAGACCCGAGGAGCCATAGAAATTCCGAAGGGTAATACCTTGAATTCCCACTGTCTGCCCTGGAATGTGAATCTCGGGAAGCGACGGAAACTCCTTGCTATAGGAATGTGGAAATAAGCATCCTTCAAATCTATTGAAGCTGTCCACATTCCCTTCTCTAACCCTGCCAACACCGATTTCACTGTCTCCATTTTGAAACTGGGTGTGTCTATGAACTTGTTCAATGGCTTGAGGTTGAGAATTGGTCTCCACCCTCCAGTGCTCTTTGATACCAGGAACACGGTTGAATAGAAGCCCAGACATTTTTGCGCCGGTTGAATTGCTCCTTTTTGTACGAGGGAATTTATCTCTTCCTCTATACACAACCGGTGATCTGGATCTCTTGGAATTTGAGTCCAGACTGGCACCAGAGACAGGCGCGATGGAGGGCCTATTATCCAATCGGGCTGATACCCGACTGAAAGCCATCACAAGACTAAACGGTCCCGAGTCAACCGTTCCCACTCTTGCTTGTGGTGGGCCAATCGGCCTCCCACTGGACCACCTAGGGAGAGAGGTGGACGTAAGGAGTGCAAGAGTGGCACTGTCTCCTTGGCCAGAAGCACCGGAGTGGTTCTCACCGTGATAACCGACCCATCAGGCACGATTACCATGACCAGATCCTCGCGCGCCATGAACAGCGCCACGCGCAGCTCGGTGCGCAGGCGGCTGCCTGTCTGGCTGCGCCAGAGGAGCCTGCGCTCACCCCCTCACTGCTGGCCGAATCATGCATGGCCGAGGCCGACGCTGTGTTGGTGGCTGGCCTCTGACCTGGCCACCGCCACCTCGAGCCTGCAGGGGATGATATGCAGGGGGTGCTGCGCGAACGCACTCTCTGCGGAGCACCTCAAATTGGTCGCGCAAAGCCTCTGGTTATTGACCAGAGTGACCGTCTCCTGGAGGTGCCTACATCCCTCACCTCCAAAAAGACCAGGACCTGCCATAGGTGTACGCAGTAGCCTATTATACAGGTCCTGAGACGGGCACAGGTTGTCTAGAGGAAACGTGCGCCGCGCCCGGACACTCCTGGTCACAGCCCGGGTTAAACAATCCAGAGCCAGGTTGATTCCATTCTGGATGGCTCTCTGGACTGTTATCGGGCTAGGCTGGCGCGACGCGGATGCCGTTATTACCCCCTGTACCAGCTGGGAGACATAAGAAAGAGCCGCAATAGATGCTCTCCCACTCTCCTCTGCATCGCGCAACGCAGTATTTGCTGAATGCAAAGCGTTCGAGCACAGCGCTCCCGTGTCAGACGGGGAGCCTGGCCGCGTGTCTTCACCTAATGCTGTACGGTTATCCACGCTCGGCTTAGGTACCACACCGTATTTCTGATATTCATCAGACACGATGTGGCAATGCCTCGCCACCTCGCGAGGGGCCTTCGCGAGACGTCCATGCGCCTTGGACGTCTCCGCCGCTGTGAACATATCTACAATATGTTCCGCCAGCGGCAGAGATGGCATTGCGCTAACAGCCGATCTACCTGCCAACCACGGGCGGTGATCCCGTTGGCTGGCCGACTGTTCCACAGGCAGGTCTGGCCTGACGCTTATAAGCCACTGACAAGCATCCGACCAGTCCTCCTCTGTGGCTACCTGCGAAAGCTCTACATGACGAGGGCCTTCGTCTTCCTCCTGAGCGTTTGCAGGCGTGCATGAGGCTGGATAACCTGACACTCCTGGCAAGCCAGAGAAAGCATGCGGGCCCGAAAGAGCAGGCATACTAAACTGACTGGCTTGACCAGGAGTAGGTGCCGTGGTATTGCGTGGGGCGCTTATCGCCATACCACGGCCCTGACTAGCACCTGCTACACTCTCGGCAAGCCGACGTATGTGGTAGACCTGACCATCAGATCCAACCCGGGCCACCTTCTGTGCCATGAACCCTACTCCTGCGTGAGTAGAACCATGGATAATGTCGCCTGTATTCCCCGCGAGGGGTGCACAGACGTCAATGTCCATGGTCACGGCATCAGAGGGAGAACCCAGCAGATAATCCTCTTCATCCTGGCCAGAAAGATTAGACTCTGGGTCAGCGAAGAATGCTAACCCGGACTGGCCAGGAAAGGTACCATAGGAGGATTACCTGCTCCGAAGCAGATGAAGAGGACAACAAAAGATTTGGTCCAGGAAGCATGCCACAGAGCAACTCTGGAACCAAATCCTTGATTATCCTCTTCATCTCTCCCAACATCTCAACTCGGAAGGCCTCCATATCCACAGAGGACGAGGTCTTCCTCTTACCCTTCTTACCCGACACCTCTGTCTTCGCTCTTCTCTCCTCCTCAGCCACCTTCTCCTTTGCCTGTAATGATAAAAATGTTGTCATTAGCTCGCCCACCCCCCCCCCCCACCCACCCCACCCCTGTTTACATATTTCACATTTAAGCAGTGGTCCACAGGGACTGCACTGGAAACAAAGATGAGGGGCGAAACGTTCTTTCAGAAAACGACCACAAGAATGACAACCAGGTCTCTGAAACAAGCCAGAGGACGAAGACAATGAGTATTTTAGTTAAAGAATTAGTAACTCAAAACCAAAATAACAAGGAGAGAGAAGGTGGTCATAAAGACCACCTACAAAGATAATAAACCAGTGTTGGACAAAACTTTAAATGTTAATAAAGTGCAAGGCTGATTATGACATCATAACTTCAAAAATAAGAAGTTAAATCGATCCGAAACAAACATCCAGGTGTAAGGACGAATTGTATTCATATCCAGAACATCCTAACTAGAAAGGATAGAACATACAGGCTATACAAACATCAGATAAACAATGATAAAATGGCAGCAGATTTCATAAATATTTTCAAATATAATCGAAGTGCCTCATATCATAACTAGAAACCCGAGTCTTTAGCATAGACAAACCATCCTCTCTGATGTACTGAAACCTCCACCAACACTATGACCTCTGAACTCTCTCCACCTTAAAAGAGAAGGAAGTGGACCAAGAGGACAAAGTGAGAAGACCTTCTTCCGAGGCCTCCAACTCACTGGGCATAGAACTTTTGGTTAGATAACCTAACAATGTTAGTAGGAAATAGAACCTTGGTGGAGAGAAAAACAAACCCTCTGACGATGTGCTGTCCTGTTCAATCATAGATAGATACCTGTGGCCATAAACACAAAGAGAGATTAGTATTTCATAGCGCCATTTAGAAATAAAGCAGTTATTTTAGGCGCTTATCACAATAAACGCGAGTCCCGGAAACACATTACAATGGGACAAACTCGCTAAAATATAATTGAAGTCACCTGATGAATAGGTCCTGGGCCCTCCTCTGGAGACATAGCGCCTTTATGAAGTTCAGACATCATTCACTACATAAATTTCAATACAACTTTTCAAAAAACTAGCAGAAAGCTTTAGAGCAAAAAATTGCATGGGAACCCTCTGCCAATAAATTAGCAAAGAGGAAGTACTAGTCTGTGCATGCGCGGTGGTGGGGCTGGCATCCGCCTGACTGTCTTCTGACTACCTGCCCAGTAGGGGCACCTTACTTTTTTAATCTGAGTGTTTTATTGAGTGAAAGCCGATATTTAGCAATATCAAAGAGTATTAGGGAGGTAAGTATCAACTCTCTCGTGAAAAAGGAAATCCGTGATTTCGTTTAATTACTCGCCTAATCAGCTTGGGTACAAATTACCCAGACGTGAAACATGATTATTCTTAAACAAGAGGCCCAAGGGCCTGTGGTGCTCACCTGGACCATTAGCATTTGAACCATTTGCATTTAAAGACATGATGGATAATTTTCAGAAAATCCAAGATGGTCACCAAAAGAATTGACCAATCAAAATTCTGTATATACGTTCTGACGCCAACCCAGCTAGGGTCATTCCAGCCAAGATTGATTGAAATGCGGTGTAGGCTTTTAACTGATTTACCAAAACTTTTGGAAAATCCAAGATGGCCACCCAAAAAATGACCAATCAAATTTCTGCATACTAGATCTTAAGCCTGTCGCCATAGGGTCCTGGCTGAAATCGCCCAAGTGGTTAATGAGGAGTAGCGTTTTAAACGGCATCAGGTAAATTTTCATAAAATTCAAGAATTTCATACAAAAATTTACCAATCAAAATTCTGTATACAAGTTCTGAAACCTACACCCATAGAGTCCTTCCAGCCAAACTAGCTTGAAATCCGCCAAGCGGTTAATGAGGAGTAGCGCTTTGACAATTTCCGGTATTTTTTTTTCATAATCTAAGATTTTCACCCAATAAATTGATAAATAAAAATTCTGAATAGATGTTCTAGAGCCTCCCACCATAGAATCCATCTAGTCAAATTTGTTTGAAATGTGTCAGGAAGCTAAGGCGGATTAGCATTTTGACCATTTCTGGTAGATTTCTAATCAAATTTAAGATTTTCATCCAAAAAATCGATCAATAAAATTCTGAAGAAAATTGTCTAGAGCCTACCACCATTAGAATCCGTCTGGACAAATTTGGTTGAAATATGTCCAGCAGCTAAGGTGTAGCATTTTGACCATATCTGGTAGATTTGTCACCCAAAAAATTGATCAATCAAAATTCTGAATACGTGTTCTATAGCCTACCACCATAGAGTTCATCTAGCCAAATTTGGTTGAACTATGCCAAGCAGTTAAGGAGTAGCATTTTGACCATTTCCGGCAGATTTTACATAAAATTTATTTTTCACCCAAATAATTGATCAATCAAAATTCAGAAACAAACATCTGGAGAGTACCAGCATAGGATCCGTCCAGCCAAATTTGGCTGAAATCAGTCAAATCGTTAAGAAAAAACGATTTGGCGGACGGACAGACGATGGATGCCATGGCATAACCTCACATGGCCTGATCACGCAAAGCAATAGAAGGGCAAGCCTATCTGTACTTGCTTATTTTATCTTCACTGACCTGTAAACAGCACAATCCCAGAGCGATGCCTCCAATAATAATCAGATGTTGTCTTAAATAGCCTTCCAGAGAAGCAATGCAACCCTATAACAAAGCAGTAAAATGTAATGAATAGTTGATAAATTTTTTTCCCACCACCAAGAATATCTTCATTCTTGACTAAGTTATGTGTAAGAACAGGATTAATCGTTATTCTTAAAGGTACACATTCACAGCAGAATGTCTGAAAATAAAATTGTTAAAATTGTATACTTTTCGAGGTTTAAATTGTGCTTAAATGTAAAAGAAAGAAATCTTAACATACAATGACTTCATTCCATTTAAATTAAAATCATTTTTTTAAGTTGGGAAATTGATATTAGAGGGATGGGTCCCTAATTCAAACTAAGAACTAAAAAATTAATTTTATGGAATGAAATTCTCATATATGTTAACATTTATTGCGTGCCCCGCTCCAGCGGGCATGCTTCTATTTATTGCTGTCTAGAATTGCCTATAGGCGCGGCCGTTTCGCGCAGGGGATTGTGGGGCTGTGTCTCGCGAGATCTCCATCGATACGAGATCTAATAATTCTCGGCGTGAAGACACGGCTCTATTTTTAGATTGCTGGATATCTCATAATTATTATCTTCATGCGCGTGATTCATGGCGAGTTCTCTTATTTGTTCTGGTCCGACTGTAATAGAGTTTGCGCAGCGATGACCGCTTAATTATTTTAATAAACAGCCAATGGAACTCCAAATAACTACTCTAAATAAATAAGTACTCTTCTTTTGCTGGATTACTGCGTACAAAACATGATTAACATTCCTTCTGCGGATGAAAGTACTCAAGTACACGCCCACTCGCGGCGTCTCTTATATGTCCACTTTAGCACTCTATCAAACTGACCACAAATGGCTTCTTGCGGTGATCGTGAGAAATGTCCATTTGCATTAGCTACTCGCCGGAGAACTTGTTTTGAAAGTTTACCACTGGAATGACTGGTTGGATAACCGATCCTATAATTCTAGTAGTAAATTGCAAAACAAAAACCACAATGGTCTCTTGGATGGCAATTAGACATAGGACATTTTCTATGATAATAGATTTTTCTGTATATGACGTCATAATTATTTAGGTCAGATGTAACAATCAAAATGTGTAATGAATGACGTATCTAGCTGCACCAGGAACATTGAATAGCCAGTCAAGTATGCGAATTGCACGTCTTTACTATTTAATCAACATGCTGTTGAATATTTTGAAACTAATTTGACTAGACGCTGTTCGAATTGTATGTCTTTGCTATTTATTCAACAGTCATTTTCTATGATAATGGCTGGGTTCGATCTGTAACTGAAGGATGACGTCATAATCAATTACTTCACATACAGGCTGACATCACAATCCAAAACGTGTAAATGAATGGCATTTCGAGCTCAGTCATGAACATTGAATAGTCCGGCAAGTGTACGAATTGTATGTCTTCACTGTTTAATCAACATCATGTTGAATATTTTGAAACAAATTTGACCTGGCGTTTTTGCGTCCAGAGGCAGCAAACCTTTAAAAGCAGCCAGTCAAATTAGTTTCAAAATAGTCATCAGCTTACCTGTATAGCTACCTTGTAATTGGAAGTCTGGGAATTCATTATTCAGCGTATATACATTGGCCTTATTAAAATATGTGACCTATAAATATGGGTGGTCTCTTAATACAAGTGGTCCATATATACATCAATTCCAACACGCAAAAAGGGGTGGAGCTTAGCTAGAAATAGGCGTGGCATACCTAGAAATGGATCTCTCTATTGAAATTGTCATGAGCAAATTGAGCATTACATGGCTAATACCACTTGGTAATGCGTGACCCACACAATATGGACCACTTGTATTAAGAGACCACCCATATCTATAGGTCACATATTTTAACAAGGCCAATCATAGATTGTTGCACTGATTACAATGTACTCGTCCTCTGACGGAGGGAGGATAATTAATACCACTTGTTAATGGGCATTTTCATGTTGTCTATCCATCATATTACGTCATATGATGTCATAATCAACGACGTGATGTATAGGATGACATCATAATCATGACGTCATGACTGACTCAATTTAGTCCGTCTTAAATGCTTAATAGTCCGACACGTTGTACGAATTGTATGTCTTTGCTATTTACAAAACATGCTGATGAATATTTTGAAACTAATTTGACTGGGCGATGTTACTGCCACAAGCAGCAACAGCACCCAGTCAAATTGGTTTCAAAATAGTCAACACCTTACCTGTATAGTTTTCTGGACATTGATAGTCAAGAAGCTCAGAGATCAATCGATACCAACACGAGCGCGGTATTAATGTATTAATATACCATACGGATTCAGTGACCGATTGACTAACGTTAGGCCTATGGAAGTCATTTCAGCAACCGCCACCAAGATGTGACTTACTTGGGCACAATTGTGTTTTTTTCTAACAAAATCCTTTATAATGTTTAACACCGAAATTTCAATATCTCAGATAGACAACTATACGAATATCTGTTTAATACTTTGACTGGTAGCCCACCCCACCCTACCCACCTACTTGTTGCTATCATAGACCTGTATTAAGTATTGCAACAACAACGACTGCCCATGTAAGCCTATCATCTTCTCTTAATGTATTTTAACTCTTTCATGAGGAGGCCGCCAAAACCGGCCTCTACAGTGATCTTGAGGATGTTAATTTGCAGGTCAAGAGAAGATCGTTTTGGAAAATTCACCACTGAAATGACTGGCTCGATAAATGAGCCAGTCATTCCAATAATAACTCTTCAAAACACTCGTCTATTGGCCTGCAAATAGGCACTCAATAACCTTTTTTTTTTTTAATATTCTTGACTCAATAAATTATGAGGATGACGATGATGTAACACGTCTGTTTAACCTTTCCCGGATTGTATTATAGTATGATTCACATTTGCTGCATTCGAGATAGGGTAAAAATTACAGACTTGTTACAGACAGTCTTGAGGCGTATTATGTGTGTGGTAAATTTCAAAAGAAAAACATGCATAATAATATTGTAGAGGGCAAAAAAGTAGACACAGTTCGCTAACAATAATGGATCCATCTAAAAATAAAGGCTTGGCTTCTTCGAAACTACACCTCTAATGTAATGACCGGCCATCTTCTTACGTTATCACAACGACTAGAATGTTACACAGACTCAACTTCGGATACCAGACAGACCGGGACCCAGTCTATCTCCATAGCAGACTGTAAAAGCAACACTGTGGATCGTGAAATCGCTACGTCAATGGCTACTCAATAGGCCCCTAGATACGAGATACATTTCTCGATCTCCTATCGAAAGAGAACTCGCGGATACGAATGAATAATGGATGTGTGATTATCAGTAGTATCCTTTTGTCTTTAATCCATCCGTGGGAATAAATCCATGTAGGGCCAATGCAATTATGTAGCAGTATTGATAGATTACCAATGTTCCAAATTTCCAATTTCCCATTTTCAAAACTGCTGTCAATAATATTGTAGCAGAGTGTTGAACACAGAAATCAACCGAAAGTGTAGGCCTATGCATGTGCTAAGTTAAGAACGTCTACAGGAAATTCGGCCACAGAATTTCAACCATATAGTTAGATAGGTATAACAATACGCTAGTGAAGTAATGGATTGAGGGTAAAAAAATTTTTACCATCAAGTAATTTCGTAGTGCACAATTTCATACCGAAAATTTGCTAAATCTCCGGTGATTCACAGTTTTCAGTTCCCTATTGTCTGTAGTATGTTTAGCCCCATAATTTCACCTACATAGACTTGAGCCGTAATATGCTAGGTATATTCCGTAACAAATTCTAGATGAAATAATTTTATTAGGCAAAAATTGGCTTAAATGTTGTTTTTTTTGTGCTTTTCGGTGCCCTACTGTCTGTTTGTAATATGGCCGACTCCAGAACTTCGCTCACATAGACGTAGAGGGATTTGAATACGATAGTTATATTGGGAATTAAAAAAAATTTGACCATGAAGTAATTTCGTAGTATACGATTTCATCGCATAAATTCGTTTCAATTTTGGCAGATCGGTGGGCTTTCAATGCCCTACTATTATCTGTCTGCAATAGGTTTGTTTGGCCACATAATTTCACCGATATGGTTAGATAGCGATATGAACACGCTAATGAATCTTGAGTTTTCTACCAAGTAGTAATTTCGTAATATTCAATTTAGTAGCCACGGACAGTTGTCAAATGCCAACAATTTACTATATTCGGTATCAGAATGTCTGTTCTCGATTTGTAATAATTTTTTTTATATATGGATGTATATAACTCAATATGAGCTAGTGCTTTTGCACAATTCTACCATCAAGTAATCTCATTGTAGGTAGTTAGATATTCGCCATATGGCCCCATTATAATATGGTTGGTTCACATTCACCGCATTCAGATACGTGGCGGTATGTCCTGGCATATCGCTCATAATGGGTTCGGCCCCAGAATGTCACCCATATGTTTAGATCGGTATATGCATACGCTTACGAAGTAGTGAGATTTAAAGCTATCTACCATGAAATAATTTCGGCTCAAATTTAGGCCGATTCATGGTTTTCGTTGCACCCAGTCAAATTAGTTTCAAAATAGTCATCAGCTTACCTGTATAGTTACCTTGAAATTGGAAGTCTGGGAATTCATTATTCAGCGTATATATAGACATCAATTCCAACACGCAAGAAAGGGGTGGAGCTTAGCTAGAAATAGGCGTGGCATACCTAGAAATGGATCCCTCTATTGAAATTGGCATGAGCAAATTGAGCATTACAGGGCTAATACCACTTGTTAATGCGTGGTCCACACAATATGGACCACTTGTATTAAGAGAGCACCCGTATTTATAGGTCACATATTTTAACAAGGCCAATCATAGATTGTAGACCCTTGCCATCCCGAACGCACATAGACCCCAATACAATACACTCATCCTCTGACGGAGCGAGGGTAATTAATACAATGTACCACTTGCTAATGGGCCTTTTCAGGTTGTCTATCCATCATATTACGTCATATGACGTCGTAATTAATTAAGTGACTCGTAGGATAACGTCATAATAATGACATCATGACTGACTCGATTTAGTCCATCTTAAATGCTTAATAATCTGACACGTTGTACGAATTGTATGTTTTTGTTATTTAATAAAAATGCTGTTGAATATTTTGAAAGTAATTTGACTGGCCACTGTTGCTGCCTATGACCCAGTCAATTTAGTGTCAAAATATTCCACGGCTTACCTGTATAGTTTTCTTGAAATTTATCATCTAGTAGTTCAGAAATCCATCGATCCCAACTCGAGAGTGGTATGGGTGGAGTTTAGCTAGAGATGGGCAGGGCATAGCTAAACTGGAAAGGTTCATTGTATTAATAAACCACCACAGTTGTCGGTGCCCTATTGTCTGTAGTATGTTCAGCCCCATAATTTACCCCACATAGACTTGAGCTTTAATATGCTAGTTATATAACGAATCTAACAAATTCTAGATGAAGTAATTTTAATACGCAAAATTTAGCTTAAATGATGGTGTATTCGTGGTTTTCGGTGCCCTACTTTCCGTAATAGGGTCGGTTCCAGAACTTCACTCACATAGACATATAGTGGGAATTTAAAAGAATTCAAACGTGAAGTATTTTCATAGTATTTCATCGCATAAATTTGTTCCAATGTTGGCAGATCTGTGGTTTTCAATATCCTACCGTCTGCAATATGTGTGGCTACATAATTTCACCCATATGGTTAGATAGGGATATGAATACGCTAATGAATCTTGAGATTTCTACCACGTAGTAATTTCGTAATATTCAATTTAGTAGCCACGGACAATTGTCAAATGCCAACAATTTACTATATTCAGTATTAGAATCTCAGTTCTCGGTTTGTAATCATTTTTTTTTTTACATATAGCTGTATATAACTGAATATGTACTACTGCTTTTGCACGATTCTACCATCAAGTAATTTGGCAATATGTAGTTACATATTCGCCATATGGCCCCATTGTAATATGGTTGGTTCACATTCACCACATTCAGATAGGTGTCGATATGTCCTGACATATCGCTCATAATGGGTTCGGCCCAGAATATCACCCATATGTTTAGAAAGGTATAGGCATAAGCTTACGACGTAGTGAGATTTAATAATTTCATAACGTAAATAAGCTCAAACTTAGGATAATTCATGGTTTTCATTGCAATACGTTCACCCCAAGAATTTCATCCACAAATACTTATAGGAAATATGCTAGTTGTATTCCGAATTGAACAAAATTCTACAGGAACGTAATTTCATAGTACACAATTCCATACCGAAAATTGGCACAAATTCTGTCGGATCAATGATTTTCTGTACCACACTGTTTGCAATAGGTTCGACCCCAGAAGTTCACCCATATGTTAGATATGTATATGAATGCGCTAATAAAGTATCAAAGGTTTAAAAAATGTTTACTATACAGTAATTTCGTCATATGCAATCTAGTAGTGGCACACCATTGTCAAATTCCAATAATGTACTATATTCGGTACCAGAATATCTCTACATTCCTTGTAGCCAGTTTTCGAACATAAGGCCATGTAGAACTCACTATGTTCTCGTGCTGTGCGAAATATTGTAATAATTCTACCACCAAATATTTATTATAGTAATGTGAAAATATTTCTATATATCCCATATTATTAGCCGAGTGTACTGGTAGAACCTGACTTATCAGGCTAATACCCTAACATTTGTGCATATGGTCAACAAGAGCGTCATCATTACAACGGTTGAGGCCGATTTTGGTGTTTTTGTCAAGCAAAAATATTTGATTTAATAGTTTGTCACTGTTTCCAGTAAAGATATCGTTTAATAGGTGACATAGATATGATAGCTAAATGAAACAGATCATGATGTCGTGGCTGTTTCCCACTGGGTCTTCAGTCGGAATGTTTTCTACTATATCATTTTCGTTGGAGAAAACTAGGTTCACGGTATTGGTTCTATCCTGGCCACTTAACTATGTTGAAAAGGTTATCTGTCAGTACAGATCGTGGTCCTGTATTGCATCAAAAATATACTTGCTTAGTGCATTTCACTAGCATTGCAGTGTATATTTCAACAATATATTTCCGGGTAATAAGCTCTTCACGTCTGTTTAAGAAGGTATCAAGATTTAGGTTTAAAATATTCTTTACAGTTTTTCTTTAATATGTTTGAATGGGTGTCAGGGTCTGTACTGCTTCTTGCGCTGATTTTCTACTGACTGAGTTGCCAGTTCTGTTGATTTCTTTATCTTTACAAGTTGTTGATACCTAATGACCCAAATTTGACCTGTTACGCTCTGTTGATGCAGTAGTGCAATTTTCTCATCACTGGCTGCTCTTAATTTTGTCTGTTCCTCTCTCTGTTAAGGAGTTTGGCCTGGAGAAAATGGACGGATGGAAAAATTGTTGGACTAACCAAAAATATAAGCTGCTTTTCCTAGCCCATAGCTAATACTGCCCATATATTTTTGCAAGAAATATTCCTTCTTTTGTGTTTATTGCCCGCATATATTTTTGTCATAAGTGGCTTGTATGCCTTTATAACTTCATTTTTTCATGAAACAGTTGAGTTTATTCTCAGAATTATAATAACCTCCGGGCACGCTATTTACCATTGATGCCTTGCATCAATATGTGTACTTGTTTCAATTCATTCATGTACACAATTTAAGCCTCTAAAAGTGTACAATCTTAACAATTAACAATTTAACAAGCATATGTATTATCCAGCCAGTGGAATGATGATGATCTACACTGTTGATAATGAACATTTTGTATCAATCCTAACAGTTTGATAGTCAATATACATGTAGTTTGCCAGGTGGGAATTGAGGATTCCCATCTAACCATCACATGATGTCATAATGAACTACGTGACATGTAAGATAACACTATAATCAATTACGTCATGAATGACATAAATAAGTTCATCACGAAGGCATTATGGACCTTTCCAGTTTTAGCTATGCCCCACCCATCACTAGCTAAGCTCCACCCACACCTCGCCCTGTTGGATTGATCGATTCCCAAATGCCCTAGCTATCAATTTCCTGAAAACTATACAGGGAAGCTGTTGAATATTTTCTAACTAATTTGACCGAGTGCTGTTGGCAGCAATAGCGCCAAGTCAAATTAGTTTCAAAATATTCAACAGAATATTTATTAAATAGTAAAAGCAAACAATTTGTACAACAACGCATAGACCGTCTTCAAATATGCGTTCGTGACGTACTTATCAACATCATTCATGACGTCATTCATTATGATGTCATTCTACACATCGCGCAGTTCATTATGACATCATATGATGGGTGGGTACTCTGGAAAGGTGAATTGATGACTGACTAAGTGTTGTTGTATAAATTGTATCTCTTCACTATTTCACCCTTAGCACACTGATGTCAATATTCTATCTTTTACGGTGTCACTAGCAAAGAAACTTGTGTACATTTTTCAACAATTTTTGGTGGAAGATGTTGCTGTCTACGACAGCACCATCTTCCACCAAATTTGTTGCAAAATAAACACCAGTTTATCTTTTACTTTAATTTGAAAATTAAAAATTTTGACACCAGAGTGGTAAGGGTTAATAAATATGCTGTTGAATAGTGAACAGCTTATCTGAGCATATAGTTTTCTGGAAATTGAGATTCAGAGAGTGCAATGATCGACTGATCCCAACACGGTCAAAGTGTCGGTGGAGCTTAGTTAGAGATGGGTGGGGCATAGCTAAAACTGGATTCTCCCATTACTCCTGTGATACAGCAATACCAAAGTTGTATCACAACCTACATGAGATCACTAATGAGCTCAAATCCATAGAGTATTTTTGCCATTACCATTGATCTGTGAGTGTGGGAAAACATGGTGCCTGATTTAAGATCAACTATGCGCTTCATTGACAAAGCATGGATAAAAAGTATGTCTTGTCTTAGATGCGCTATCCTTTCTAAACAATCATACAGTCAATCACATCAGCCCGACATTGACGAAATGGACTTGAATAAGCATGTGTGTATGTATGACAACAGATAAAAGCTCTAACATAAAGAAAGTGCTACTAGATCCACCTTGACGAGTGTTTCGGTCATAACATGCATTTAACGTAATTGCTTCCAAAACACATTAAGTTATCTAATTTACAATATTATCTAGCTGTATAAAACATGATAAATGTTGAGATAATATTATAAATGGTGCAACTTGTTTATTTCTGGAGGCAAATACAAGAAGCATTCTTATCTAGCTTGGCTATCCTACATGCATGTCCACCCATCACAACCACGACAACAGAGTTTGACACAAAAGCGTATTTGTCATTGCACAAATTACAAGCAATATGGTATTCTACATGTAGTACTCAACCCCTCATATAAGACAGGTATGAAACTGATATTGTTACCAATATTCATTTAGGCAATACATTGAAGCCACACCAATCTGGTTAATCTAAAAATTGTACTACAGCACAAATGTACAGGTGAGAAATAACAAACATGTTAGTTAGTACAATTTTTGGCACGATCTAAGAAATATTCTGTCGATTATTTTGGACTTAATTGGATTGGAAGCCATAGCTGCCTCGGCAGCAATGGCTTCCAATCAAATTGCGTCAAAAATAATCATCAGCCCATTTTATTTTATCTTGGAAACATGATAAGTTATTTGTGAGCTGTACTGTAGTCCTGAAGAATGTGTCAAGCCTGTCATACTAACCGTAGTATAGATGTTAGAGGGATGACTTCTTCTGCTGCATTCATCTGACGGACTGATACAGCAGCTCTCTGGCACCTTATCCAATGTCTTATTCTCCTTCTGCCATTTACTACCGTCCCAGTCCTCAAATGATACCGCTCCACAGCATGCAAACTGTCAAGACATTATACATGTATATATTCCAACATTAACGTTTAGATCGGCCAGAAATGTCCATTTGCAGAATAACAGAATACTATTTTTGAAAATTTACCGTAATTGGAATGACTGAATCGATACTCAAATCAGTCATTCCAGTGGTAATTTTTCAAAAATAGTATTCTCTTTGACATTTCCTATAAAAAAATTTGAAATTTTAGTTTTTTAACGAATTTAAGTGTTAATGTGTGAAGGATGCATTTAACATACTCTTTTTGTATATAAAAAGCCTCTACATCAATATAACCCATTAATGGTCAAGCGGGCCAAATCTAGCCTTTGCAATGGTTGTGAGAAATGTCCATTTGCAGGTCAGGCATGTCAAGAATAAAATTTTTAATAATTTTTACAACTGGCATGAGTGGAATCATTAGCTCGATAACTGAGCCCGTCATTTCAGTGTAAAAATCTTCAAAATAGATTTCTCTTGACCTGCTAATAGACATTTTCTAATGAGAAAATTAAATTTTTCTTGACCAATTTTGACCGTTTAAACGATTAGTATAATTACTATTACTTTCTAGTGTAATACAAAGTGAATTCATTTGATGATTGACCCTTTAATCCTCAAATTTTTAATCTTCTCATAGAAAATGTCAATTTGCGGACAAAGAGAAGACAAATTTTTGAAAATTTAACACTAGAATGATTGGCTCTGTTATCGAGTCAGTCAGGCTTGTTCCAGTGATAGATTTTCATAAATACTTCTTCTCTTGGTCTGCAATTTGACATTTCTCAAGACCAGTCCAGAAGCCGTTTTGGCTAACTTCAGTAACTTGAGTGTTAAATGGTTAAACAGCAAGGTACCCACACCACATTGACAAATTATTTCACTTTAAATTCATTAATTTGCTTACAATTCACCATGAAGAAAATACATGTTGTCCGTTAGCTTTCTGAAAGTAGATGGAGTAGTGATCATTTCTGTTCACATACATGTACATGTAGGTTACCAAGCAGGTGAAAGGCCAGGACAACAGCCTATTTTTTAAAGCCTTAAACACTCATATCAGCCAAAAATGGCTTCTGCAGTGGTCTTGAAAAATGTCCATTTGCAGACCAAGAGAAGACAATTTTTAGGTCTCTTGGGTCTGCAAATGGATATTTTCCATGAGAAAATTGAAAGAAAATTGAAAATTTGTAAACAAGTTTGAGTGTTAAAGGGCTAAAATTCCAGTGGTAAATTAACAAAATAGTCCTCTAGTGACCTGTAAATGGCCACTTATTATTTATTTATATTAATTAACCTATTAATTGTCAACAAATTAAAATTTTTGCGCAATGAGTGACCATTTACATCTTGAACTTTTTGCGTTGCTGTTGACACAAGGGTGGTTAATCAATAAAATACTACACATATAGTCAACGTACCTGCACTTCAAGGTCATCAATGGCTTTGGTCATGGATAAATCCAACATATAGCTGTTCTGCATCGTGTTATTCAAGTGTCTGACCAACTCCTTATGGATCTGAAATTAAATCTATTATTTAGCCTCTTGCTTATCTCAATGCACCATAGATCTACATTCGTCACATGATTATTTTAGTAACTTTGGCGATGAGAGAGAAGTTTTCTGGAACAAAGATTTGAATCAAATCGAACCAGTAGTTTATAACAAGCAACAATGGATAGACAAGCAAGCGTAACTCATCTGCAAGCTACATGTTGTACTGATGCATGACTGCATCCACTAAAGAAAACTAATACTTGCTAAATCTAGGTACTATCATTACTAGGAATATATAGGAAGTAACAAGGTTCTCAATTAAAGTGGCAAACCGTTTTATTCCAATTACTTTCTAAACCTTCAAAATTCTGACCATAAGCCAGTCATTACACGCCTTCCGGTGAACGATCTCTACCTACAAATGTAATACATAAACGCCATAGCAGACAAGAGGGTAGAGTTGCCTACAACCCACCCAAGATTATCAGCGACACTGACACTCAAATATCATACAAAAAGGTCCTCGAGGAGCAGATAGCTAACATCGATGTCAGCTCCGAACCAAACGAAGCCCTAACCAAAATACTGAAATCTATGGAATCATCAGCTACCAGCACCATAGGTGTTCTTAAAAACAACCAAGCTAGGTACACTGACGACCCTCTAGTAGTAAAACTGTCAGGAGAGCAGAAAGCGTTACGGCTGCGCATCTATCAAATTGGCCAAGTGACGACCGGACAAAACACCGGGAGCGCAATAACATTTTGTGCCACATTAGCAACCGCTTAAAGGATCTGGCTATTTAACAAGCCGATTCCCTAGCAGATGAAATCACTGCCACGGATGACTATCACAAAATGTTTCGGACAGCCTGAGCCCTGAGAGTTACTGACTACACACCACCACTCACTGTAAAAAACTCAGGACACTTTATTGGGACTGACCAGGGAAAAACCGAGGCAATTCGAGAATGGTTCAAGGAACAATTCACTGACCATGATGATGAGCCCCAGCACCCATTCTCAGGAGATCCCCGGCTATTACTAACACCAATTAAAAAAGCAAAAGTTGAGTAGGCACTTAAAGCCCTGAAGAACCAAAAAAGCAATACTTACCAGATGTACTATTATGATAATGTCTATTATCTAGTCTCGATCAAAATAAAGAATTAAAACTCTGCACTTTCCATGGTCCTGCCCACATGGTTCTACCCAGGATGAAATTAGTGCCGGACATTTTTACGGAAATTTTACAAAGTCCCTTGAAATAAAGCTTAATTTTAACAAAATATGTTAAAAGTGGTGGTTAAAAAAGATAGTTTAGTCCTTAGTGCTGGTTAAAATTGTTGAGTGGTGGCTAATCCTGACCAGTGCCGACCAGTATGGGCAGAACTCTGTGCCCATATTGTGTCCAGGAATTACCATTCGTCTCCAGGTACCGAGTCAATTCCCAACTACAGTCAGATTCATCTTATATTTGTTTTGACAAACAGCGAAAGCAGCTCAGCCTCACCTCAGCGGGTGAGACAGGCCATAGTACATCTGGTAAGTATTATCAATTCTCGCAGAAACAAAAGCAGATGCTTTTTTTATTCTATTTCGAATAATACTTACCAGATATACTATTATGATAAACTCTGGATTTCGATAGCCAAGAAACTCCGGTGGGAGGAGGCGAGGCTCGAAACAGCTCTCATCTACCATCCGATAGAGACGGTTGTGAAGAGACTGGGAACCCCAGCATACGCTTGGGTCCCACCATTTGACTCAGCGTGCTAAACTTCAATGGTCTAGACCATGCTCCATACCCACCACCACCCTCATTTGTCCACACAAATTCCAGAGGGTTGTCAAAAAGGGAGGCAACACCCACCAGACCTGTGTCAACCCCAAATCTCGACTAGGGCAGTCCAGGAGAGTGCAAAGAAGCTACTACAACTTCTAATTTTAAAAAACCTATAAAGTATTTTTATTAGATTTTCAAATTTGAATGAGTCTATTGTCTGTTGCAATGAATAAGATGCTCTTGAACCAGACTTTTCACTAAATCAGTCTGGGAATTTGATTGTAAGTAAATTAATATTAGTCACTTAAACTAAGAAAACACTCACCATTCTGAGCGCTTGGTCTTTCTTGATCATTGCAGGAGCTTTGCCCAATCCACTGTCGTTCACAGTCCATATGCATCACCAGTGTCAGTGCCTGTGGAATAACCCTACCATGTATGTGATAAGAGTGGTCAGATGTGGCTTTAACTGAGATTCGACAAATTGGCGACGGCTACTAGATTAAGTGCGTTGGAGATATCGCGAAGGTAGAAATCAGTAAACGACGACCCTGCATGCCATTGTGCTACAGACATCACCTCCTTATAAATGGCTAATGATGCTGCTAGTGCGCGGACTGGCTGATAATGCTGCTAGTGCTCGGACTTGATGGGAGTTCGCATGATCAGTCTGCTTTCCTGTTACGATTTTATGTGACATCTGAATAGCATCGACTATCCAACGAGAAATAGTGTCTTTCGAGGCGCGAAGATGAGGAGCTTTGAGACATAACCACAGAGATTTTGGGTCATCTCTCCACTCCTCAGTACGTTTCTTATACATCTTCAAACATCTGACAGGGCAGGGCACCAAGCAGAAAAGCTTGGGTCATGCTAACTAAACTTGGCAAATTGATCGGCTGTCCTGGGTATTTAAGTGACTGATTCTTTGCTAGGAAACAGACGTGGTAGTAGTCTTAAACCTTCACCCGTGACGACAAAATGGTCTTGTTCGGCAGAAAGCGCATGATTTTCGCTTCTCCTTCTCACCGATACTGCTGCAACCAAGAAAACTGACTTAATAGTCAACAGTTTAATATCTATAGATCTAATCGGTTCAGGGGGAGCATGCCCTAAAACCTGTAGAACAAGATATAGATTCCATGCTGGGATAGGAATTGGCTGTCTAGGTCGCAGATTGCTCATTCCTTTAATAACATCATTCAAGGGGTCGTTCTCCACTCCTACTAAGGCCAGACTGGGAATGACTGGAGCCAATGCAGACTTATATGCTGCTAGGGTTGAAGGTACAAGTTTGTCAACATCATATAAATGACAGATAAAATCTGCTACGTGTTGAACAGATGCAGAAAAGGGATTAATATCTCTTCTCTTGCACCTTTCTGCAAATTTGTTGATTCTATAATTATATGTTTTGGTAGATAACCATCTTCTGGCTGAAGGGACAAACTTTGCTGCTTGCTCAGAAAAGCCACCGTTAATTGCACGCTGCTTGATACCATCCATGCAGTCAATTGGAACATCTCCGGTCTGTTGTGGCGATACAGACCCTTGTTCTGAAAAATCAGATCCCTTCTGTCTGGATGAGGGATCGGATTGCAGACCAGAAGGTCCAGCAGATCCATAAACCATGATCGGCCTGGCCAATGAGTAGTACTCTCTTATCTTTGCCAGAACTTTTGGGATGAGAATTATTGGAGGATACGCGTATACGTACATTCCTCTCCAATTTATCGCCAGCGCGTCTACTGCTAGAGCTAGCGGCTCTGGGATCGGTGACACATATGTGACCATCTTTGCATTTCCTTTCATTGCAAATAGATCCACATTTGGCTTGCCCCAATGTTTGAATAGAACCTCCGCTACTGACTGGTTGAGCTGCCATTACATCAGACGACAAATCGTCCTTCGACTGAGAGCATCCGCTAGGATGTTCAATCTTCCTGGAATGTGTGCTGCCCGAAGAATAACATTCCTCTCTTGGCACCACAGCAGAAGGTTCCATATCATCATGCACAACTCTGGTGGCCTTGTCCCACCTTGGCGGTTCAGATAAGACACCACTGTGGGGTTGTCTGTCCTTATTAGGACAATCCTGTCTCGGATTAAGGTCTCAAATTTTTGAAGTGCTAATGCCACCGCTAATAATTCCAGAACATTTATATTTTTCTATGCTTTGGTCTGATCCCATTCCCCTGACACTGACAGATTGTCCAGTACTGCTCCCCAACCCGTTGTCGATGCATCTGCAAAGATGCACATCTGCGGTTGAGGAGGTTGTAGAGGAACACCTCGCAGGAGATTCTGTTCTGGTAACCACCACTGAAGATGGAATATCAACGGCTCTTTTACTGGTATCCTCAGAGATAACGGGTCCATTCTCTGAGACCAAAATGACATCAAAATACATCTGAATCGGCCTGTGCCTGAGTGCCGCATAAGGCACCACCTTCTCCAGAGATACTAGCAATGCAGATCAGATCTAAACATTAGATATCTATGGATCTAAAGTGTATTCCTAATATCACATGATTTTTACATTTTCAAAAACACAACATGAAATGTCAAATTTTTTGATTCATTTTGTTGTAATAAATGATGATTATAACAGAGTACGCAATATTTTGTCCAATGTAATAATTTACTCCGGCAATGATGGACATGGTATGCATTAAGCCAATGTGTAAGGCGTAAAAAATTTATACTGGGAAATTGTCTTATTTTCGTGTTATTAACGATCGCTCTTTAAGCATCTTGGCGGCTTAATTTAAAGTTTTTGTTGAAATTTACCAATTAGAAGTCATATTCGGTTAAAACTGATATGAAAACTCATAGCGAAGCCGATATGTCTATATAAGCCAAACCGTGCAGTCTTATTCAACCCAAGACCAATTCACCCCATGACTTCATATACCATAAAATATGCTATATACGATATATCGAAATATCGTGATTTTCTCACCACGCCATATTGCAATACCGCCTAGGACAATATCGTCCAAGCCTAGTTTCTCCTGCGAAGACAAGAAGTCATGGCGAGAACTTTGGTGAAGACCCTTGGGGCTGTGGTTGGACCGAATGGTAATGCATTGAACTCCCAGATATTGTCTTGGAACGCAAAGCGAAGGTATTTCTGCACAGGAATTGACATTGGAAAATGAAATTATGCGTCCTTCAGATCTATCAATATGCTAACATGCCTTTTCTCAGCCCTGTCACCACCGCTGCCACAGTCTCCATCTGAAATTTTGGTGAAAGAATGAATTTGTTCAGCGGTTTGAGTGAGAATCGGTCTCCAACCTCTCGTGTGTTTCGGAACGAGGACAATTATCGAATAGAAGCCCATGACTGATTGTGGACTAAATGAATTGCATTCTTTCGCTGAAGATCTTTGATTTCTGAGCAAATTACATCTAGATGATCGGATTCCCTTGGAACTGGAGTCCATACTGGAGTCGACGTCAACGGAACTAACGATTGATGGATGAGCCAGACCGGTTTGTAGGTGTTTCTTAGCTAATGACACACTAAACAATCTTGCACGATCTGTTCCCACTGGTTTGAGAACAGCTGAAGTCTACCTCCGACGGTATGAATCTGCACACAGCTCGCGGTCGATATTGCGCGACAAGACATTAATTCGTTTAGGTGAAGATTCTAGACTCCCTGCATTCCTGGCACCACCGGTACGGGTCTCGCCGGAGCCCGTCAGGACCATCCCCCACAGCCACCTCGCGGCTTCTTGGAATAAGAACCAACTGGCTATCCGTACGGTTGCTGCCGCGTCCCGAGCCGCCACCCTTCCTGTCATTTTCATACTGCCTCGAGAACTTGTATGAAGATGAACGGCCAGGTCCCCGAGACCTGGATGCCCGATGGACATCACAGATGGGCATCACAGCCAGACGGACGATCTCTGTCGTTGCCTCTGCTGCCCCTGTCGGTGCTGCTTAGAGGACTGTTGCGGCCGAGTCTTTTTAGTCGACTTCGCGACAATCTCCTGCTCTGCAACCATGGACGCAACCTTGGAGAGAGCTTGTCTTGCCGAGCCGTCAAACAAGCTTGGACCAATGAAGAGCGCAGAAGACAATGCAGCCCTCATCTCTGGTCCTGGTTCTATGCAATCGAGAACCATTCTCCTCCACTCCGCCAATGATCTGGTGATCACCCTGGCCAGGCAATCCTGGAATAAAAGCATAGTGCCCCCCCACAACTCCGGAGCAGCCTCTGGCACTAACCCACCTTCCGTCACGCAGGTCAGCATCCCATGCAGGATGGTACAGCCTAGGTTTAAACGATTATTCACTTTTCATAATCGCGATCATTTAAGAAAAATAATCGCGATCATACGATTAATCATGAACTATATTAACTACGTCAATGCTGCTTAGAGGATGTTATTATGCTACTGCAGATTGTAAGATTATGGGTTAGGCACATGGGTATATATACATGGACAGAATACCCATGTTGATGATTGCAAACAAAGGAATGTATCAAGATTTTTCTAGCCAGAAAATGGAAGGTACCGTATTTCGTTTAATTGTAGCCTATGCTCTAATAGAAGTCCACCCCCTAACTTTGACATATGAGCTCCAATGATTTCTTAGCAGTTTCAAAACGGCAAAACTCTGTATTAGAAGCCCACCCACTAACTCAGCAGATAATTTGTAAGAATAGCGTGTATAATAATAACAATCGTGTCACAGGGTGTGTCTACTTCTGACCGATCTCTGCCCTAATACATTTCCGGCCCCTCTAGAAGGGGTAAATCTCGACCACCTATTAGATTAATACTAATAGTAGGCCACGTATGTTCACGATATAATAAAGTTTATTCCACACTTTTGTAGTTAAAATGCGCTTAAAACAGTCTTGGCATGATTAAATAGCTTCCTTATAAATATATTTCAAGACCAAATTTATGTACCAAACAAGTACGGGAGAAAATGCGCATCAATTTTGTAACACTGACCAACATTAAATGATCCAAATTGAATTATTACGAACGACAATATAGTCGGCTTCTTAAGTTGGCGAGCCAGCAGCTCTTTTGCGATGGGAGGCAGCGTGTTCTCGCGAGATATTATACGCTAACGGAAGTTTATCAAACGGGTACCCGTTATTCAGATCAGTATACTCAGTTCCTATCGCGCAATGGTAATATATAGAAATTCCCGAGTTCCGAGTCCCCGGTTCCAGAATATTTATATCCGAGTACTCGCTCTAAAATAAACTCTTCAATTGGAGGCGAATCACGTGGTTTGTATTTTTTTCGCGACGCCATTTTATATCAATTATTATTGTGGATTAATTTTGATGTAATAAACGACCTTTATTAAAGGATACGCAATATTTAGGCGCTCAAATCAAATAATTTCACTTCCCCGGTGATGTTTTGAGGTATACATTAAACATAGGTGTAGGCGGTGAGAATTTTTACGGGAGAAAATGCGTTGAATTTCCGTGGTATCAGTTCTGGAACTTTTTTGGGAAAACCGTTAGCGCATAACTATTCAGAGAATGGGGAACGCGGGATAAGCGTGTGTGATTACAACAACAATGACAAATAGCGACCATGTGAACAATCTTTATTCATCTAAAACTAATCATGAGTCAATACAAACAAATCAGTTATTTATTTATTTAGTTTATTTAATCATTCACACATTCGGCTGATAGCCGGATGTTTGTTTCCATGCTTGGTAACGCCAGCAGAGTTTCACAAGCGTAAAAGTGTCTTGACAAAAATTTCAACATGGCGATTATATGATTATTTCATTTTATAATCGTCCACGATCATTTTGAATTATATAATCGCGATTAATCGAATAATCGCCTCAATAAGCGTTAGTTCATTGAACACATCCTTGTTAGTTTGCGAAACCAAGGGTTGAGAACGACCCTTGGATTTCCCAGGCAACGGCCTATTCAGTGCTTCACGTTCCTCGACTGAAAGACGAAGAAAACGGGCGTACTGATAGTGGGCCTACTCCGGAAAATGGACCCTACTCCTTATCCCATTAGGGGCCTTTGGTAGTGTGTACTCCGGATGAACCAAATGGTACGCCGTGACTTCCAACATGTCAGAAGACTGAGTATCCAATAGAAGAGTAGGCATGGCCGAAGAACCACTCGACAGAGCGCTAGCCGCATGCTCTGACATCCGTTCCATCGCCGGATCACGCTGAGATCCTTGGTCAGACGCCAACTCAAGATGGTCAGACATCCAACCAAGAACCTGTACCCATTCAGCCTCGCTGCAGAATAATGATTCGTCCATTAAAGGACTACCATTTCCATCCTCATTCTCACCCTTGGATGAGAAGGTTACCATAGCTGAGAGCTACGGACCAAACTTCCAATTTGAAGTGGGTCCGTGGCTCGACTACTCGCGGTTCCAGTGTCTAGCGAATCACCAGACATGGAATCACCGCAATCCATCGTCTCCAGCACGGGAGCCGGGACTACGTCCTCTAAAATGGCAGGGTATGTAACTCAGAGAGGAGCCGGCATACCTGCATCCTTGATGCCGACGGGAGACGTAAAAGACGGCCCTGACGCCACTCCGGATACAGCGAAATCTGGGTGGAAGATGCCCGACGGAACGTCGACATCCCCACCTGGCTGACAAGCCCGAACAAAACTCGGGGGTGACCCACGGGAAAGTCTGGAATCCGTCATCTGAGAAAGCTCAGACATGCCAGTGTCTTCCATCAGAAGAATGTCGTCTTCATCCACCGTCGGCTATTGAGCCAGTGCGAGACAAAGGCCAGATGCATGTCCATCCGCAGAACTGGTCGGACCACCAATTGGTTGTCCTGCATCAGACTGCATCGATGGGACCGTGGACTGGAACGACTCGAACATCTCCTTAAATTGGGCCGTCCAAACACCCAAGGCCGAGTCCATCCGCTCATTCAGACGCTCATCCAAACCTTTAATGGACGCCTGATCCAACTTGGCCGCCTTGTCCTTCACGATCCTCTCAGCTCGCGTACGTCAATCACGATCAAATTCAGCCACTAACTCCGACGACCACTTCACACATACATCGCAAGGACTTCCGACCTCACACTTAGCACAGGCGACACATTGATGCCCTGTGAACTTCCGCTTCATGAAGCGATTGTAGCGAGAACAGAGGGTATCTGGCGGGGCCTTGCCCTGCCCCTTCACTTTCTGCGAACACAGAATAAGAATTAAGATGCTGCAGATGGTAAGCTGAAGATGAGCAACACGCACAATGACTTGATTGCAATCATTAAATTACTTAAAAACATTAACTTTCTCTTAGATTAATGTTAATCAAGTTTTAGGCAGGAAATATTTGAAAATTTTTAGAGTGAAAATTTTATAAACACAACTTGGAGGTTAACTAACATTAAAATAACCAAGAAATTAAGACCGATCGCTACAAACACCCTCGACAATGAAGCAAACTGAGTGCATAGACATGCCAAGCCAAAACAAAACGTTAATCATGGGCGGCGCCATCTTGGCTACGGGCGCATCCATCTTGGAAGGAACCGAGTAGCAACAGAAATTAACCAAGTATCCGGATAAGATTAAAAAGCTAACGGGCAATGGAGCACCTCTAACAATGGCTACCATTTTAAAACAATGTGCCAATTTAAGGAAAATTCAAACAGACATTATGGCACGAATGTATAAATTCTAGATTGATACAACCTGCCCCTGCGATGATTTCCCTTTTCCTTCCATTAACCCAACGATCAAATCTTGCACAAGGTACTCAAACCATAAAAATTCAAGCTAATTAGACTATTGAAAAAACGTGACTGTATAGTCGAGCAAAATAGATGAATCTGACTGTAGTTGGGAATTGACTCAGTACCTGGAGGCTAATGGTAATTCCCCGGACACAGTATGGGCAGGACCATGGAGAGTGGGAAGTTTTAATTGTTTATTTTGAGCTAGACTAGATAATAGACATTATCATAATAGTACATCTGGTCAGTATTATTCGAAGTAGAATGGATGTGCATCTGGACCTGGTGGCATGAGCGATGAACTATTCAAATATGCAAGTGAAATCTGAAAACTGGTACTTTTCACCTGTTACCTTGCTGCTACATTAAAATCCGTGTGGGAAAGCTCCACAAGACAAATCTCCACACACACACCCCCCCCAACTGTTAATACTGGGTTTGCCGCTATACATGTAGATGGAATATGCCTATAATGTGCACTTCATAGATGAGGAAAAGAAATCCCCTGATGAACTTCTCCCAATAGCTGCAAGCAAACTAAAAATTGAGAATCTCTTTATGAATGAATCCAAAACAGAGTTCACCCACATATACCTATCTACAAAGCATGAAACTAAAGAAAATAACGATCCACTTCGTGGCGGCGTACCATGGAGGAAAAGTAAAATCCTGGGCTCATTGCTTTGCAGTACTGCTGACATTTCTGCACGCTGTGTCATGGGGAACATAGCTTTCCAGTCGTTCTGGAAGCTATAGATTCGTAGATCAAAGATGCCCTTGATAGAAAGGCAACATTTATACAATGCAACATGCGCATCCTTGATGCTGTCTAACTGTAACAGTTGGGCAGCTCCAAAGGCAGCTCTAGACAAACTCGATGCCTGCCACCAGAAACACCTATGCACCATCACTTGACACTGATGGCCAGACAGCATAATTTCCGATGATGCACTATACAAGATGTGTAATACGTCACCGCTGTCTGTAAAAGTCGCTAAGCAAAGATGGTCCATGTTTGGCCATGTGCTAAGGATGCCAGAAGACACACCAGCACAGAGCCTTGGAATTCGCCCTACTCGGAGCCAGCAAATACAGAGCCAGGAGAGGATGTCATTGCATAAATCTGCTAAGCGTGCTATGAGGTGACCTCAAGAAAGCAGGACTCGGTACACTCAAGTCAAGAATGCACCTGAGGAAGCTAAGGATATTGGCCGAGGACAAGACATGGTGGGCAAAAGCGAAGGACTGATTGCAGCTGTAGGATGTTTCTACTACTACAGCCGTAGAATACAATAATCATACATACATACATACATAATGCCTCTTTTAATACTTTGATGATTCCACTATTCTGTTAAGATTAATATGTCTCAGAGTGACACCTACTGATATTTTTTAAATACGGTCCCATCAGTCACAATTTCTTGTCCCATAAGTCACAGCGAATAATTCACTGATGCCATGATGAAAAAAATAGGATGTATGTCTCCATGGTCTTATTAAAAAGCTACAAGTATCTCCTAATAGAATTATAGTCACATGTAAGCTGGATCTCAAACTGAGATAGTATTTGTAGTGTGACTGTGTGAGGTATAAAACGGTGGTCCGCAAAAGTCCCATAAGTCACAGACCCTTTATGCATGCTGTCCACAAGAGAAGGTGATAGATAATTCCAGTTTACATTCATATTTGGTTATAGTCAGGTCTTTGCTATCAGATCAAATTAAGAAAATAACTCTATTGCATCTTAATTCTTTGTATTATTGGTTACAATTTTGAAAAAATCATTCAAAAGTCACACTGGAATTGACCCATTACATTACTCATTGATAATACAGCTATCCTGATAGCTGGCTCTAGGAATCTAGATTTAGAAAGCTTTACCGGCTCCTGGAACCGGGTACACGGTTCCCAACAACCGGGTACCCGCCTGCCAGAGACACTCATATTGTTTGCATAGCTACCAAACAAGAGAATAACCCATGGCTTGCCTCCGTGTGGCTGGGAGGCAGGGTTTGTAATGTAATGTATTGTTAGATCTCGGAGAACGGGAAATTGAAATTTCCTTCATTCTCCTTCGATCAATACTTACCACTACATTACTCATTGATAACACCAGATTTAGTCGGTAACCTGGTGGGAAGGGGCAAGCCATACAAAGCCTCTTTTGCCCCTGGAGAAAGAACCTAGACCTAAACTTGGCATACGGAGACGTAAAAGGACCGACAAGCTTTGGGACCGAATCACATTCGCATCACCGCTCCCTTCTCCTAAAAAAGGGAGAGAACTCACGAACATGCATCTCGCCTGAAAACACAAATGTGCGAAGAGGGTTAACAGCTCTTTACACATATAAGTCTGGGAATGAGCATGAATATCAGGGGTCGATCTTAACTTTTTATGTCACTAGTCTGTCGGACTAGTGATTTTGAAAATAGACTAGTACGCAGATAAAAGCACTAGTCCTGTTAAAGAGGGTTCTTACATACCACACAATACATATCCTATGGTACTCACATTTCCCGCCAAAGTTTTTAGTACCCTTATCGCTTGATTTGATATTGCATAATTAGTTTGGAACCGCTTTCAATTCTTTTAGTGCTATAAAATTATATTGTACAGGGAACCAGGCACCACATGTAATTTGTTGTGTAGTTCCTGTAATCGGCAAATCACACGTATGAATATATATGCACAGTCATGTTAAATAAGATTTTTTCTTTAAATTTCTGAGCAAAATACATGATTAACGCATTGCACATCTTAAATAATATCCGCCATGATCATAAATTTTGGTACATCTAAGAAGAATTAGCATATTATGTGTCCTACAGTAATTGCGTTACTATTTTACAAGTCATGGCAATATCTTGACACACATACACATATTTTTATAGCACACTAACAAGGAAGTTAATGCATTCAGAGCTGCCGTACACCTTACCCATTGTGGTAGCTTGGTTCCCTGGTGCATTTATTTGGGAACCAGGCTACACGGTGTCATACGCCGTGTAGCTACTATGTGCTGTGATATTTTATCTAAAACAGACTCTTAGACGGTCAGTCACTGAATTGGAGTATGTGTAATGGCATAATTTTCTCAGTTCTGACTATCGCTATCCTACCACCATTTTGTCTTTAAAAGGTCATCAATTCAAGTCGTGAAATGATTAAATATCGAATTGTATTGTCTAGAAAGCGTGCTCACGATGTTCTAATAGTAGCTTAGTGATAGATTAATACATTTTATCATAACATTTGTCCCGAAATCGGTTGATAAAGACATTACTAAATTCGACATGACAATGTTCCTGGATAGTAGCAATTCTCAGATCCCCCTCTAGGACAAAATGAACCAGAAGTTTAAATTCGTCGGGAACGTTGGGAGCGGATATGTTCCTCAGCAAAATCTGTCATCAGTATACTTGTTTAATTATTCAATGTAGAGTGTACAGATATTCGCGTTGGTTTAATCATTATACCACATTATATGTAGTTTCCAAGCCATATATATATGCCAGATATGTCAGTATCGGTCAAAATCAATTTTATGAATTCTACATAATTACTGATCAATTCATAAGCCATGCAACTCGGCTACGAGGCAATGAGCAATTCTTGTATCCCTCTAGGCTGAATTGACCAAGTAATCTGTTTTACGATCTCAGCACTTTTGCACACATTAAGCGATTTCGCAAATCGGTTGTTTTTGAATATTTTATGTCCTATCATATAGAAATCAAAATAAGCCGAGCGTGAATTAAATGCAAATGCTCTGGAATGGTTGCCGACTATGAACAGGCACTGATTTCTTAGATTTTAACATATATAGCTTCTGCGTTAATTTTAAGCGGGCAAGCTTGCGTATTTGCAAGAAACTTATGCATTAGTTTTCTCAACGCACTGAAATATTTAGTTTTTTGTGAGTTTAACGGACAATTTTGACTGAAATTTTGTACTAGTCCACCGGACTTGTGACCAACAGACTATAAGTAGTCCATATGAGAATCAGGTAGTCTCGGACTAGCGGACATAATTAGAGATTGAACCCTGAATATATAAGATTAATGATCATGATATATAAACATAATACAAAAAACCGTCAAACTTGAATTACATGTGTACCTCATGAATTATGGATTCCAGACATGGAGCCATCAACCAACACACCTTCGACCAAACATGTCCCATACGGTTGAATTCCTCTCGCTTGACCATGTCGGTTCTTACTACTTTTGCTTTTCAAAGTTATCAAAAGGAGATGAGCAGTGTGGCCACTAGACTATTGTTTCAAAACAGCTAAAGCGAGTGGATTGGCGGAGTTTGACATGTCCCTCATATAGTAATCTGTGAAAGAGGACTCACAGTGCCATTGTGCAACAGCCATGATGTCCTTTAACAGGATACCATTGAATAGGGAGGTTAAGACGGCTATTCCTCTAACATCAGGAGCCCTAGCACATTGCGCATGGTGCCCAGTCACAATCTCGTGGGTAGTCGGAATGCATTCGACCACCCAACCAGCGATAGTATCCATGGATGCGGTGCCATATGGCTTCTTATGGCAGATCCACAGATGTTTATCATTTGACCGCAGAGTTCATCCATTTTTTGTACTTGGTCAAAGCACGGACTGGACACCAGGCACTGGCATCATGATCAAACCTTGTTAGCTTTGGTATAATGATTTGTTTGCCGGGATATTTCAATGATTGATTATTTGACATAAACTCTGCTCTTGGCAGCAATCGCAGACCCTCTCCGGATACAATAAGTCGGTCGCCTCTCTGCTGAAAGCGCATGGATCTCACTGCGCCTTCTTGCTGAGGAAGCTGCCAACAGAAAAACCGCCTTTAGAGTGAGATGCTTTAGACTAGCTGAACCCAAAGGTTCGAATGGGTCCTTGGCCAGTACATTAAGCACCAAAGATAGACTCCAGGCTGGAATGACTACCGGTTGTCTCAGTCTGAGATTGCTCATTCCCTTCACCTTGACATTCAACTAAGCCACCTCTGGACTATCCCTGTTGGCTAAACAAGGGATAACTGATGCCAAAGCTGACTTGTATCCAGCAATTATGACAGGAGCCAGTCCTGTAAAGAACAGCTCACAGAGAAAGTCTGCTATTTGCTGAATAGTGGATTGAAATGGATCAATACCCTTTCCTTCACACCACTCTGCAAATTTGTTAATCTTGTGGTTATATGACTTGAAGGTTGACCTTCTCGTGGCTGCGATGAAACTCGCAGCCTGTTGAGAAAAGCCTTCCGACGTGGAACATTGTTTGATAACATCCACGCAGTCAATTTGAACACCTCGGGTCCCTCGTGTAGGAAGCGGCCCTTGGCCTGTGAGATTATGTTCGGAACCTCGGGCAGCTGCACTGGATTGTCCACCAAGAGATCCAGGAGATCCGTGAACCATGCCCTGCTGGGCCAAAATGGCGCTATTAGCAGGACCAGGCACGGCTCCTCCCTGATCTTCACCAGAATCTTCGGCAGAAGAATGGTGGATGGATACGCGCAAGCGTGCATCCCTCTCCAGCTTATCGCCAGAGCATCCATATCGACGGCATTTGGTTCTGGAATCGGCGAGACACAAGTCATGATTTGATCATTTTCCTTTGTGGCGAACAAGTCCACGTTTGGTTTGCCCCAATGCTCGAAGATCCTTTGTAGAACTGGAGGGTTGAGAGACCATTCTGCTGGGAGAATCCTCTGTCTACGAGACAAGGCATCTGCCAGAATGTTCAATCACCCAGGAATGTGAGCTGCTCTCAAAACAACTGAGTAATTCCTGCACCATTTAATCAAGTGCCACACCTTCATACAGTGTGAGTGACCTGGTCCGGCCTTGGCGATTTATGTATGATACTACTGTCGAATCGTCCCACCATATCAATATCACCTTGCCCCTGACTTCTGGAAGAAACTTTTCCAATGCCAGTTCCACTGCCATCATTTCCAACAGATCGATATGCAGCTGACTCGCTTGGAGAGTCCATGTGCCCGAAACCCGGTGTTCTCCCAGGCAGGCCCCCCACCCCTCCAGCGATGCATCAGTGTACACGGACAGCTGGGGGTGGGGTAGGTGAAGCGAAACTCCTACTAGGAGATTCTTACGCTCCTTCCACCATGCAAGATATGACATTATTGGCTCCAAAACTGGTACCAGCTTTGACAGGGGTTCTGTTCTCTGCTTCCACAACTATCCAGCCTAGATCTGAAAGCAATTTCAGTGTCAGAGCAGTATCAACTCCTAACCTGGCTGGCGTGTCTGCCTTGATAAGCCAATCATCTATGTACATGTGAAGTGCCACGTTCTCTCTTCTGAGAAAAGCTTTCACCGCAAGGACCACTCTGGTGAAAACCCTTGGGGTTGTCGACAGGCCGAATGGGAGGACTACAAACTCCCATACCTGATTCCGAAACGCGAATCTCAGAAACCTGTGACAACCCCTGTTCATTGGAATGCGGAAATATGCATCTTACTGATCGATTGACACACACCACATTCCTTTCCTCAATCCTGCCATTATCGATCTTGGGAGTTTCCATCTGAAACCGAGGCGTATGGATAAACCAATTCAACGGTCTGAGATTGAGTACGGGTCTCCAACCCCCTGTGCTCTTGGGGACAAGGAACATGTTTGAATAGAAGCCTGGAGTGCCCTGGTTTGCTGGGTTTATTGCTTCCTTCAGAAGCAAACCTGACACTTCATTTTGAATGGCTTCTAATTTTTTTTGTCGCCCTTGGAATGGGAGTCCAGACAGGTGCCAAAGACAGATTTTGTGGCGGGAAATCCCACAACTCTGGCATGTATCCCTGGGATATCAATCCCAGGACCAGACGGTTTGACGTCACACCTCGCCAAGCCTCGGCGAAACACATGAGTCTTCCACCCACTATAGGCGCATTGACGCCTCATGCGGGTGTCTAGCTCGTGATCCACACACCCACCCTCTTAACGAGGGAGAAAGAACCATTTTGATCTTGGTTTGACTGGTCTAACTGGCACCGCTGTTCCTGTCACAGAGGTGCAGTCCAGACGGATACGAAGGGAGCTACCATACCCTGTGATCTGCCCCCTTCTTTCCGCCCTTGGATGACTTACCTTTGCCCTTGCCCTTCCCGCCTCTCGGACGATCAGGGCCACCACTAGGGTGGGCAGGAGCCTCCAAAGCCTTCCTCACCTTCTTAGCTGCAGGAGGCTCAGAAGGCCCAGCAATAGCAGAAGTAGCTGGCTTGGCTTTTGCCTTGCCCTTATGCTTCCTCTGCTTCTTGGAGGAAGGTTGGGCAGTTAGCGGTTTCGCAACAGCCCCTAGTGCATGTGCCTGACGCACTAGCTGTAGCTGAAGATTAACCGCTAACCGACTTTGCGCGCCTGGCCACCAAAGATGCTTGAGGCATTCAGGGGCATTCCAAGCAAACGCTCCCTGACAGCTGTAGCCGGATGCATATGGTCAAGGACCATCTGCCTCCTGGACTTGGTCACTTGGGACCACACCATACTGCTCGTACTCCCCACTGCGGATACAGCACCTTGCCCGCACCTCCCTAGAGGCCGCAGGGACCCACTGCTGGAAAGCCAGCAACACTGGTACCGCACGGTCCCCGCCGCCACCCCAACAAACAAAACTGTTCCATGGAGTAGGCCTGCACGGAAGACCGTGCGGACCCGTAGCAGTTACGGAACCGTGGCCATACACGGCGCCATTGGCACCCCGTGTGTGGCCGCAGGACCAGGCGAGATAGGTGAGTACCAAGCCTGGCCAGCCACACCTGTCACCATGTCGGTTGGTGGCAAACCAACCAGCAATGGACGGGTGCCCGGTACCGATGTGGCCTCAACCACGGGCGGAGCGACTGCCATGGCTTGCGCCAAGCCAGACAGATGGAGGGCAGTTCCGTCCAGGACGGAATCGACCTCCATGCGCTCCAACCACAGTATCACAGGCCGCAACAGCTCTCTTCTTCAGCCTCCTCATCCTCAGACCCCGAAGAGTCGTCACCAGATGGAGACACTGGAGCCGTCCTGGCGAATGGCTACCATGCCTGACAGACTGGCTACCGCTACTGGACCACCCGGAGGTGGCCGCATAGAAGCAGTACCTGCCAGGCCGGAGCCTGACGGAACCGCTAGGGAGGCATACGAGATGGCCCCCTCGGTAACCAGTCCAGAACCCTGTCCAAGGACAGGGTCTGTACCAGACCCGGAGAGGTTGCGCCACAGTCTTCGGTATCAGAGATGACACTAGTGTGGGCAGGACGCTATGCAAGAAGCCTTGCATAGCGGGCCCAAACAACGCCGGGGCTGCCATCTCTGAATCATCCCACTGCAGACGAGGAGCGCCCCCAGGGGCCGAAACAGATGCTCCTCAATTTCTTTTCGAACCGCCTGACCCCGCGTCAGACCCAGCCAATTCCTGGGCAAGGAACTCGACTAACAACTCGATGGCCACACTGCACAGACATTACACCTACTGTCAATGTTACATTTCGAACACTGATAACAGACATAGTCCTTGAATGCGACCTTCACGAATTTATGACACTCAGGACATGATGGCGGGGTAGGCTTGGCCTGAAAACAAGCACAAAACATAAATAAGCAAGAGGTACGAAACAGGAATGGAAGGCAGACAAATAGTTTTCAAATATTTTGACAATAAATTAAAAGTTAACCCTTCGGCACCCCACACCCGCAACGTTACAACCAAGATCGCGTACACTGGCGACAAGAATGAGAGCGGGCCAATAATACACCCATAAATTGATCCTGCAGGATGTATAAACACGCAACCAGGAACTATATCGGAAGCATTCGCGGTATATTTAAGAATTTCAAAATTATACTACTCAAACGAAAGCCAAACGCTACGTGAAGGAACAACAAAATGAATTAATATTACTGCTGTAGGACACGGTAAAACCGCAGAACACACATCTTAATCAAGAATTTTGAAATAATCGATCAATGCAAACAGATCGTGATACCACGCAAAACTTGACATAATTCAAAAGTTTCTGGCACGAAACGCACGCAGCACCAAGAATAAGATGCGCGAATTAATTAAACATTTCCTTCACCAAATAATCCGAGAAATAAAAGGGTGTGACGTCACCCACTCGGTCCATACGGTTGAACGACGTAAGCCGATTTTAGTGTTAAAAAACTGTAAGCCAACGCCCAGTTTCATATTACTGCCCGATCGTCATTGGAACTCAAGGAGGCGATCTTATCTGGCATATTTCGTTGTAACCACATGTCCCAGTTCTGGGTTCAGAAAATGGGACATACAACACACACGAAATTTCAGAGACATAAGTCTCCATATAACTAGAGAAATAACATGAAAGAATACGACCGGAGATGCAGAGGCTCCTTCCATAGTAAATCCAGTATTCCAGCAACAAGAAACAGCAAATAGGCACAGGGAAAACACAAAGAAAACTAAGATTTCTTCAAGAACAAAAGAGCAATGTATTCTCTTGTTGCCATGCAAACAAGAATGAGTGTCTCTGGCAGTTGGGTACCAGGTTGTTGGGAACCGTGTACCGTTTCCAGGAGCCGGTAAAGCTTTCTAAATCTAGATTCCTAGAGCCAGCTATCAGGATAGCTGTATTATCCATGAGTAATGTAATGGTAAGTACTGATCGAAGGAGAATACAGTAATCATACAAACTTTCAAAAGTATTTTAAGAACTTAAAGGTTAAAATTCCTTCATTTCAATTTCACTAACACAGCTAATCTATTGAATATTTTGAAATTACTTTGACTGGAAAATGTTTGGGCCTTAACCTTTCAACCCTTGAAATTCCAGTATCTTCATTTCAAGACTAGATACATGAAAGCTGTTGAATACTTTGAAACTGATTTGACTGGAATCTATTGCTACGATATACAGCTCCCAGTCTAATTAGTTTCAAAATATTCAACAGAATACGCCTTACATCAGTTACATGTACATCATAAAGAATTTGTCTGTAATGGTCAAAGGGTTTGTCGCATCTGATCTCTACAACACATGAAATGGATCAACCATTTCACTGTCAAATCCCTGAAAACTGATATAATTTACGATATAAGACTTATTCTGTTGAATATTTTGAAATTAAGTTGACTGCAAGACATTGCTGCCTAAGGTAGCAACACCTTCCAGTCAAATTAATTTCAAAATATTATACAGTTTTCCTATATGGTAGCGTGGAAAATGAGACATGGGAAATTCATTGGTGAAGTGGTTAAACAGTATTTCTCTTTTCTTCCGTCTCCATGACACACATGATGATAAGGTCCATAGAGATGCTCTTGTTACAATGTCAGACTTACCGCACCCTGATACATGTAGGCCAGAATACCGGAAATTGCCTCCAGCAAAAACACCACCAGTAAAAGGAATGCGTACTGAAATAGGAAAAATAGAGCTTCATAAAGGGAATTACGCATTAACTTAACCTCCTTATACTACCGAAGACGAATAGGACTCAATAATGTTTCTGCTTTACGTAGGCTTGCATGATTATTGTATTGAGTGATCGTGATCGATTATTAAACAAGAGGCCCAAGGGGCCTATATCGCTCACCTGGACCATAGGCATTTCAACTAGAATGGTCATTGTCAATAAGTAGAACTTTAAAGAGTTGAGTTTATGTATCAACTTCTCTTGAACAAACTTGAATGGCCCTTAGTCATCAATATCATATCTGCCAAATCTTGGCCCAATCCGTTCAGTGGCTCTGGAGACGTAGTTGCTTACATGAAAACCAGGCCATTCAAGATGGCCGCCCAACCATTTGGCAAATAAAGTTCCCTTGAACAAACTTGGTTCAGCCCGTACCCTAAATGATATTTTATGAGTTTTGAATCAATTGCTCAAACAGTTTCAGTGAAGATTTTTAAAGCCATTTCTAAAAGTCGACCAAAATCCAAGATGGCCACCAACCAAATTGGCCGATCGGCTTTGTTTGAACAAACATGGACCTCTATGCCCCAATAATGCTTCCTGCCAAATATACTTGAAATCAGTCCAGTGGTTCTCGAGAAGACATTTTAAATTTCCCATTGCTTTAGTCCATGTACTGGAGTTTTTGGCAGGAAAAAGGTACAAGATGGCTGCCAAACGGTTTATCCGACAGTTTCAAAAATGGCAAATATGAAGTCAGAATACCCACAAACATTGACAGGAATCGATTCCTCCAGCGGTTTCAGAAAAGTTTTTTAAAGACGTTTCCTAAAATTGACCGAAATCCAAGATGGTCACCGGCCAAATTGGCCGATCGGGTTCATTTGAACAAACTTGAATTTCTATCCCCTAAGGATGAAATCTGCCTAGTAGTTCTCGAGAAGCAGACATTTTAAATTTCCCATTGCTTTAGTATGGGAGCCTTTGCCAGGAAAATAATCCAAGGTGGCCACCAAACCATTTATCCGACAGTTTAGAAAACGGCAAATTTGAGGTCAGAATAGCCAAAAACACATAAAACCAGTTTCGGCCTCAAAATCCATCAAATAAAAGAATCCAATATGGCCGATAAACATGCTCCATTTTGATTGGCTCACGGTGACCATGTTTTTTTATGGATCAACTTCCCTTGAACAAACTTTAATGGTGCTTAGTGCCTACAAACATCGACGGTAATCGATTCCCCCAGCGGTTTCAGAAAAGATTTTTAAAGATGTTTCCTAAAATCAACCGAAATCCAAGATGGCCACCAGCCAAATTGGCCGATCGGGTTCATTTGAACAAAGTTGAATCTCTATGACCTAAGGATGCTTCCTGCCAAATATAATTGAAATCGGCCTAGTAGTTAGCGAGAAGACATTTTAAATTTCCCATTGCTTTAGTATGGGAGCCTTTGGCACAAAAATAATCCAAGATGTCCGCCAAACCGTTTATCCGACAGTTTCGAAAATGGCAAATTTGAGCTCAGAATAGCCAAAAACACACATAAAACCAATTTCGGCCTCAAAACCCATCAAATAAATAAATCCAATATGGCCGCCAAATATGCTACATTGTGACTGTACCACAGCGGCCATGTTTTTTGACGGATCAACTTCCCTTGAACTAACTTTGATGCTGCTTATTCCCCAATCATATCTCCCAAATTTTGGCCTGATCCCTTCAGCGGTTCTGGAGAAGTCATTTTCAGGAAAACTAGGCCATCCAAACCATTTGGTCAATCAAGTCCTCTTGAAAAAACTTGGCTTACCTCTTGCCCTAGATGATGTTTCATGAGTTTTGAATTGATTCCCCAAGCAGTTTCTGAGAAGATTTTTTAGACATTTCCTAAAATCGGTCAAAATCCAAGATGGCCACCGGCCATTTGAAAATGTATCACTTGAATGCCTAGCCAGGCAATTCCAGTAATTTTCCAGATTCTCGAGCCAGTCATTCCAGTAATATATTTTCAAAAATAGTCTTCTCTTGCCCTGCAAATGGACATACATTCTCTAAGCAAAATGTTATTTTTCATGACCGATCGCATTAAAAAGTAATTGATAGTTAGGTTTTGAAATATTTTATGCAATAGAAAATATTCATGATTATTCGATTATTTATCATTTTTAATCATATAAATTCACAATTTAAAACATAATCACGATTTTCGATTTAATCACATAATCATGCAAGCCTAGTTTCACGAGTACTCTGATTTACATGTACATTTGTATGACATGGCACACTAATATGCATAGGACATATATGAGAACATTCCTGAATCTTTTCTATGAGATGGTGTTTATTCAGGTTCGAGAGTGTTCTGCTTATAGAGGGCCGAGATTGTGGAAGGTTTACTGCATATATACTATGTAATATATAATTTTTCTATAAATTGCCTTTCAATTTTAAATCTGCCACTTGCTAGCTGATATTACGATCAAAATGACATACAGGGATGTTCGTCAGGAAAGTGGCAGTAGTCTGTCATAAATGTGTTTGAATTGCATGTCTTTGATGAACTTACAATTTAATAAACAATCTGTTAAATATTTTGAAACTAATCTGACTGGGAACTCTTGCTATTCCTGGCATGCCTCAAATTCATGTTTACAAGTTTTAAATCAATATCAACACGCGCAAAAAAGTGGGCAGAGCTTATCTACACGTAACCAGATTTTCTTCATTCTGGTTACACCCAAGCAGCAACTGTAACCGGAACCGAGAGTATAAAAACAAGTGCAGAACGGAGCACTGGCATTCAGATTTGGATCCAATTGATCCAGCATAAGAAAACCACAAGAAGAAGAGTTCCTGACCAGTTGACCTACTCTTAACTAGAAATTTGTGTGGCATACCTAGAAATGGTTCCGTTCACTGCTTTCAAAATTACAAGAATGAATGTTTTCACCCATATAGACCGTGTGGTTGATTTCAAACTACATTTGTAGGACACCGCTTAGATTGAAAAGGTTAGGCGCACAAGCGAGGCATTTTTAATGATATTCGTATGTATAATGCAACTTACAGCTAGCAAGCATCCTCTGTGGTCCTTAAAGACACCGATACAACCTAAGATACTGAGCGCCATCACGATTACACCTATAGCAATGAACATATATGTCGTGGTGGCATATATCCCACTAGTCAGTAGTGCGACATATGTGTGTTTGGCCACCATAGTCCAGATTCCAACAGCCAGGAAGACAGCGCCAGAGAACTGAAACGCAAACAAAGTCAGTCATTACCACAGTAATATCTTTTTCCGAAATTAATTTCTGGAATGCCTCTGAACACATGCGATGGAGTAGAGCTGTTAGGTATACCGAAATTACACTGCGGTACCAATATTACGACAATATCGAAATACCGTACCAAGCAAATCTCAAATTACCGAAATGTCAATACTGAAAAAACTGCCTAAAATTGCACAAAAGAGAGAATTCCATCATGTTTTCACAGGCAATTCTCATTATTTTGCATCACAGGAGGGCTAGCTACATTTGTATCATAATGTTGTACCATCTGACAGTTAATATTTGTCGCAAAAGACTTTGCCGAAGCATCAACGCAATACCGATACCGAGGTAATTGGGCCAAAAAACACTGATATCGGTACCGAACATAAAATATCAATACCGAACAGCTCTACGATGGAGGGATCTGATTTGGTACTTAAACCTTTCCATGACATATCCCTGAAAAATTAAATTCTTTACAAAATAACACTTATTCTGTTGAATATTTTGAAATTAATTTGATTGGAAGCCGTTGCTGCCTTACCCAGCAATGGCTTCCAGTCAAATTAATTTTAAAATATTTAAGTCTTCCTGAATGGTAGCATTGAAAATGAGATATGGGGAATTCATTGGTGAAAGGGCTACGGTAAATGTATCTGTTGTCATAGCCAAAATATTTAGCCACAGTAAGATGGGCCCATCACATAGAGTTATTACCCTTGCTACATAATAATAATAATAATAATAATAATAATAATAATAATAGGATATTTATAGTGCGCTATAATTCTACGCAAATATTGCGTGCTCTAAGCGCTTACAATAATAAAATAAAATGATCATACAGTTGGATATGCCTGACGGAACAAAAACGTTTTAAGATTTGATTTAAATATAGCTAGAGTGGATAAAGATTTAAGACTAGCTGGAAGATCATTCCATTCTGTAGAGGCAACAAAAGCAAATGTTCTGTGACCATAGGTTTTTGATTTAACTTTCGGAATTTTAAGCAGGTTTAGATTTGCAGATCTAAGTGGCCTGCTTGGCGTGTACGTTTCTAGCAGTTCTGAAAGGTAGGTTGGTGCTGTAGATATGATACATTGATAGGTTAGGCAGAGGACTTTGAAGCGTATTCTCTGTTCTATTGGAAGCCAGTGAAGATCTTGGAGAATGGGACTGATATGATCACTCTTACGCTTTAGGGAAACAACTCTAGCGGCTGCATTCTGAATTGCTTGGAGTTTGCGCATAGCATCTTTTGAGGCGCCTATAAACAGACTGTTACAATAGTCTAACCTTGAGATAATTAATGTTAGTACCAGCATAATAGCAGCTTCGCGAGTTATGTATTTTCTGATGTTTGATATATTCCGCAGCTGCATAAAACACACCTTACGCAGATAACGGACATGATGTTCCATACTAAGTTCATTGTCTAACATGACACCCAAGTCCTTAACAGTGTCTACCAAGGGAATTTGAGCTGAGCCGATGGTAATCGCAGATAACTCTGTTTTGGCACGCCGAATTGCTGGCCCAATCAACATCGCTTCGGTTTTATCATCATTCAACATCAACATGTTAGAGGTCATCCATAATTTAATATCGGAGCAACAGTTTGTTATTTGATTGGAAGTGATAGTTGCAGTGGATGTGGATGGCGTAAAATTGTTGATTAGTTGAGTATCATCTGCGTAAAGGTGTCTTTTGATATTATGTTTTTCGATTACTGAACCTAGTTGTCGAGTGTACAGGGTGAGTAGAACGGGGCCCAGTATAGACCCTTGTGGTACGCCGCACGTAAGCTCGATTGATTCCGAAGGGGTTCCATTTATGTATACTGATTGACATCTATCAGTCAAGTATGAATGAAACCAATCTAATGCAGGACCTTTGACACCGAATGCACGACTTAGTTTAGAGAGTAGGTTTTCATGGTCGATGGTATCGAATGCAGCGCTGAGGTCAAGTAGAATTAGTAACGAGACATTACCCATATCGATACCACTTCGAATATCATTTATCACTCTTAATAACGCTGTCTCCGTGCTATGACTCTGTCTATAAGCAGATTGGAAACGCTCATGTAGCTCGTGTGAATTCAAGTGTACAGATAGTTGTTTACATACGGCCCTTTCAACAAGTTTTGAGATAAACGGCAGGTTAGACACGGGTCTATAGTTCTTTAATACGTCTTGATCAAGACCTTGTTTTTTAAGCAGCGGATTGATTATAGCTTGCTTGAAGACCTTTGGCATGACACCCGACTCTAGACTAGAGTTAATGATTAATGTTATTGTTGGAAGTAAAATGTCCAAATATTCAAATATCATTTTGGTTGGGACAGGGTCAAGAGCACAAAACACATAAGGGGAAGTGTGTGCGTGTGTGTGTGTGTGTGTGTGTGTGCGTGTGTGCGTGCGTGCATGCATGCATGCATGTGTGCATGCGTGTGTGTACATGTGCATTCCCGGAGATGTATCTAAAAAACTACTGATCCATTTTGGCTCAAATAATGACCCAACGAAAGAAATTTCAGCGTGAGAGGATTTGCAGACGGGGTCTGCAAGCTCTGATTTCTCTTGCTAACTGTGCAAACATTAAACGTGAATATTCACACCAAAATACCTGAAAACAGAATAGTTAAAATTGTATTATTTTAGAGGCTTAAATTGCTTGAACGAAATAAATCTTAGCATATAATGCTGATTTCATTGCATATAAATTAACTGTAATTTTTAAGTTGTGAAATTGAATTAGAGGCACGAGTCCCTAATTCAAATTTACAACTGAAAAAATTACAGTAATTTATACGGAATGAAATCATTATATGCTAAGATTTATTTCATATCATATAGATACACAATGTAAGCCTCTAAAATGCAGGAAATGTCAATTTCCCTTTCTCCGAGATCTAACAATACTCACAATTCTGTTACTTCTGATATACAGCTGGCCCTGACAGTGGCTCTAGGATTATAGACTTAGAAAGCTTTACCGACTCCTGGGAACCGGGTACTCGGCTCCCAACTGCCGAGTACCCGTTTACCATAGAGCTCATTTTGTTTGCATAGCCACCAAACAAGAGAAAACTATGGCTTGCCTCCGTGGGGCTGGAAGGCTGGGTCCGTAACAGAATGGTGAGTATTGTTAGATCTCGGAGAAAGGGAAATTGACATTTCCTGCATTCTCCTTCGATCAATACTCACCATTCTGTTACTTCTGATATACACCAGATTTGATCAGTAACCTGGTGGGAAGGGGCAAGCCATAAATGCTAATTTTGCCCCTTGGAGAAAGATTTTAGACTTCAAACTTGACTAACGGAGACCTAAAAGGACCGTCAAGTTCACGGAACCGAATCACATTCGCGTCACAGCCCACCCGCCTTTTTCCTCCTAAGAAAAGGGAGAGAACTAACGAACATGTATCTCGCCTGAAAACACAAATATGCCAAGAGGGTTAACTACTCCCTGCATATTCCATGTATTAGCCTGGGAATGAGCATGAATATATAAGATGAATGAACATGATACATATACATAATACAAAAAACTCTCACTTATTGAATTACCTTATGATAATTGGACTTCAGACGTACCGCCTCCAACCATTCACCGGTTCGGCCATCGGTGACACAATCTGGTTGACATCCTCTCGCCTGACCATGCCTGCTTTAGGTTCTTTTCTTACCAAAGTGAGAAAAGGGTGAAAAGCAGTGTGGTCACTAACTATCGTTTCAAAACAGCTAAAGCGAGTGGATTGGCTGAGTCTGACACATCCCTCATATAGTAATCCGTGAATGAGGACTCACAGTGCCATTGTGCAACGGCCATGATGTCCTCTAACGGAACACCATTGTAAAGGGCGGTCGAGGCGGCTATTCCTCCGACATTGTGTGCCCTTACGCCTTGCACCTGGTGCCCAGTCGCCATCTCCTGAGTAGTCTGAATGCGTTCGACAACCCAACGAGAGATAGTATCCATGGATGCGGCGCCATAAGGCTTTTTATGGCAGATCCACAGATGTCTATCGTTCGACCGTAATGAGTCAGTCCGTTTCTTGTACTTAGTCAAAGCACGGACCGGGCACCAGACACTGGCGTCACGATCAAACCTAGTTAACTTCGGTATAATGATCGGTTTGCCGGGATATCTCAAAGATTGGCTCTTTGACATAAACTCTGCTCTTGGCAGAAGACGCAGACCTTCTCCAGAAACAATAAATCGGTTCCTCTCTGCCGAAAGCGCATGGATCTCACTGCGCCTTCTAGCTGAGGAAGCTGCCAATAGAAAGACCGCCTTTAGAGTCAAATGCTTTAGACTAGCCGAACGCAACGGTTCGAAAGGGTGCTTGGCCAGTACATTAAGCACTAAAGATAGACTCCAGGCTGGAATGACTACCGGTTGTCTCAGTCGGAGATTGCTCATTCCCTTCAACATCACATTTAACTGGCCACCTCTGGACTATCCCTGTTGGCTAGACAAGGGATAACTGATGCCAAAGCTGACTTGTATCCAGCAACTGTGATGGGAGCTAGTCCTGAAAAGAACAGCTCACAGAGAAAGTCTGCTATTTGCTGATAGTGGATTGAAAGGTATCAATACCCTTTTCTTCACACCAGTCTGCAAATCTGTTAACCTTGTTGTTATATGACTTGAAGGTTGACCTCCTTCTCGCAGCCGCGATGAAATCAGCAGCCTGTCGAGAAAAGCCTTCCGACGTGGAACGTTGTTTGATAACATCCACGCAGTCAATTTGAACATTTCGGGACGCTCGTGTAGGAAGCGTCCCTTGGCCTGGGAGATTATGTTCGGAATCTCGGGCAACTGCACAGGATTTTCCACCAGCAGATCTAGAAGATCCGTGAACCACGCCCTGCTCGGCCAATACGGCGCTATTAGCAGGACCAGACCCGGTTCCTCCCTGACCTTCACCAATACCTTCGGTAGAAGAATGGTGGGTGGGTACGCGCAAGCGTGCATCCCTCTCCAGCTTATCGCCAGAGCGTCTGTATCGACGGCATTTGGATCTGTAATCGGCGAGACATATGTCATGATTTGAGCATTTTCCTTTGTGGCGAACAAGTCCACGTTGGGTTTGCCCCAATGCTCGAAGATCCGTCGCAGAACTGGAGGGTTGAGGGACCATTCTCTTGGCAGGATTCTCTGTCTGCGAGACAAAGCATCCGCCAGAATGTTCAATCGGCCAGGAATATGAGCTGCTTTCAAAACAACCGAGTAATTCCTGCACCATTGAATCAAGTGCCACACCCTGATACACAGAGTGGGCGACCTGGTCCCGCCTTGGCGATTTATATATGATACTACTGTCGAATTGTCCGACCGTATCAATATCACCTTGCCCCTGATCATCGGAAGGAACTCTTCCAATGCCAGTTCCACTGCCATCATTTCCAACAGATTGATATGCAGCTGACTCTCCGGTAGAGTCCATGTGCCCGAGACCTGGTGTTCTCCCAGGCAGGCACCCCACCCTTCCAGCGATGCATCCGTGTAGACGGACAGCTGGGGGTGGAGTAGGTGCAGCGAAACCCCTAATAGGAGATTCTGACGCTGTTTCCACCATAGAAGATGCGATATTATCGGCTCCAAAACTGGCACCAGTTTTGACAGGGGTTCTGTTCTCTGTTTCCACAGAGACATCAGATACAACTGGATAGGCCTTCGCATTAGAGCAGCGTACGGGATAACCTGCTCCATGGAGACCATCATGACCAGCATCTGAAGGAACCGCCTCGCCTGAATGTGGTTTCCCACTCGAAAACTCTTGAGGATGGCTAACAGAGACACCACTCTGGGCTCTGACGGGTAAACCCTGCCCTCCTCGAGGTCGAATCGCATCCCCAAATAAACGAAATGTTGAGTGGGCGTCAACTCGGATTTCTCCTCGTTGACTATGCAGCGTAGATCTGAAAGTAACCTGGCTGCCGAGTCTGCCTTGAGCAGCCTGTCGTCTATGTAGGTGTGTAGCGCCACGTTCTCTTTTCTGAGAAACGCTGTCACCGCAAGGACCACTCTTGTGAAATCCCTCGGAGCTGTCGACAGGCCAAACGGGAGAACTGTAAACTCCCATACTTGATTCTGAAATGCAAATCTCAGAAACCTGTGCAAACTCCGATTCATAGGAATGTGGAAATATGCATTTTTCAGATCGATCGATACACACCACATTCCTTTCCTCAATCCCGCCATTACCGACCTCGGCGTTTCCATCTGGAACCGAGGCGTATGGATAAACCAATTTAATGGCCTGAGATTGAGTATGGGTCTCCATCCCTCTGTGCTCTTGGGGACAAGGAACATGTTTGAATAGAAGCCTGGAGTGTTTCGGTTTGCTGGTTTTATTGCTCCCTTCAGAAGCAAACCCGACACTTCTTTTTGAACGGCTTCTAACTTGTCTGGCTCCCTTGGTACGGGTGTCCAGACAGGTGCCAAAGACAGATTTTGTGGTGGGAAGTCCCACCACTCCGGCATGTAACCCTGGGATAACCATCCCAGGACCAGACTGTCTGACATCACACCTTGCCAGGCCTCGACGAAACGCATGAGCCTTCCACCCACCATAGACGCCTCGACGTCTAACGGGGTTGTCCGGCTCGCAGTCCGCCACCCCCCTCTTTCTTAACGAGAGAGAGAGAGAACCATTTCGTTCTAGGCACGACGGGTATAACTGGCACCGCTGTTCGTCGCACAGGCGCGGTCCAGGCGGATATTAAGGGAGCTTTCGTACCCTCAGGTACGCTTCGGCCCCTTCTGTCCGCCCTTTGAGGCCTTACCCTTACCCTTCCCCTTGCCCTTCCCGCCTCTAGGGCAGTCAGGAGCAACATTGGGGAGGGTAGGCGCCTCTACAACCTTCTTGGGCTTCTTCGCCGGCGGCGGCTCCGAAAACCCAGCTGAAGCAGAAGTCGCAACAGGCCTAGCTTTCGCCTTGCCCTTATGCTGCTTCTTTGAAGGTTGTCCCGTTAGCGGTTTCCCCACAGCCCCTAGTGCGTGCGCTTGCCGCACTAGTTCTAGCTGTAGGTTTACCGCTAACTGATTCTGCGCGATACTGGCGGTATCCTCTAAGATGGCCCGCGCTTGGCCACTGAAGATGCTAGGCCCTGTCAGGGGCGTCCCAAGAAGACGCTCCCTGACTGCCGTAGCCGGACGCATATGGTCAATGACCATTTGCCTCCTGGATTTCGTCACACGCGCTTGCACCCTTGCCAATGCGTCCATCGACAGCACCAGGCCGTCATTGACACATGAAAGCACCACAGGTGGCACAGGGTGGCCTGCCCCCACTTCAGCCCACACCGACTGAAGGAGATGATAAGAGTGGTTGACAGCGCTCATCGCTGCCCTCACACCCTCATCGCATAGGGACAGGACTTCTTCCTGGTGTACCTGAGACTTGTCCACAAGTGCCGGACCGGGGCGACCCGCCACGGCACTCTGGACGCCCAGTCCCCATCGGTCATCCTCCGTGACCGACGGGACTACACCATACCTGTCGTATTCCCCCCGCGGAATACGACATCTTGCCCGCACCTCCCTGGAGGCCGCAGGGAGCTGACCCTTGGTCATCAGTTGTTTGCTATAAATAGCATCCAACAATTCTATGAACCGTGGATCCAGTCCCACTGACTGGATCCGGGCCGCGGGCAAAATCCCCGTCTTGATCGACGCAACCGACGGACGGGGCGCATCTTCATCGGCCGTGGCCGAAACCACAGACGGGTCAACCCTGGCTAGCCACGCCAGAGCATCTGACCAATCTACCTCCGATGAAGACACCCCCCGCAAACACGTCACCCGTTGACGTGCTCACGGGTCTGCCAGCCACGGCCTCCCGGCAAGGAGCCACGGCTGACACGCCAGGCACTCCGGTACCACACGGTTCCGCCGCCACCCCATGAAACACTCCGGTCCATGGGGTAGGTCCGCACGGAAAACCGTACGGACCCGTAGCAGTCACGGAACCATAGCCGGACACGGGCGCCAATGGCACCCCACGTCCGACTGCCGGACCAGGCGAGATAGGTGAGTACCACGCCCGGCCCGGCACACCCGTTCCCTTGACGGCTGGTGCCAAACCAAGCCGCACGGAACCGGTGCACTGTAACGGATTTGCCTCAGCCACAGGCGGAGCCGCTGACCTGGCTTGCGCCAAACCAGACAAATGGAGGCTGGTTCCGTCCAGGACGGAATCAACCTCCATATTTTCCACCTGCGGCTTCACGGGCCGCAGCAACCTCTCCTCCTCGGCCTCCTCGTCTTCAGACTCCGAAGAGTCGTCACTAGACGAGTCAACCGTGGAACCGTCCTGGCGGACGGCTCCCACACCTGACGGACCGGCCACCGCTACTGGACCACCCGGAGGTGGCCGCAGAGAAACAGAAACCTGTCTGGCCGAAGCCAGACGGGACTGCCAGGGGGCCGTACGAGACGGCCCCCTCGGTAACCAGTCCAGAATCCTGTCCGAGGACAGGATCCGTACCAGGCATGGGGAGAAACTGCCCCCCAACCTTTGGTAGCAGGGACGACACCAGCGTTGGCAGAACGCTATGCAGAAAAACGGACCAAACCACGCCGGCGGTGCCATCTCCGCCACCTCCAGCTGGGGATGTGGAGCACCCCCACCGGCCGAACCGGGCGCTCCACGATTTACTCTCGGACCGCCTGACCCCGCGTCAGACCCAGCCAAGTCCTTCTGGCAAGGAACTTAACCATCATCTCAACGGACCACACTGCACAAACATTACACCTATGATCAATATTACACAGGGAACACCTAAAACAGACATGGTCCTTGAACACGACATGGACAAACTTATGGCATTCGTCACATGATGGCGGGGCTGGCTTGGCCTATAACATAAGCACAAACCTACAATAAACAAGTGGAACGAGACCCGGATGGAAGGCAGACAATTAATTTTCAAATAATTTGACTCATAAATTAACTGTAACCCTCCCGCACCCCACCCCGCCACGTTACAACAACGATCGCATTGATTATGACGACAAGAACGAGGCGGGCATTAAACACACCCATAATAGATCCTCCAGGATGTGTAACGGCTCCAGGAATCATATCGCATAGCATTCGGGGTATATTTACTAATCAATATAAATTATACTCCTAACGAAAGCAGCACGATATGTGAAGAAAACAACAAAATGTATAACAAACTGCTGTATCACACGGTAAAACCGCAGACCACGCATCTACTCAAGAATTTTGAAACGACCGATCATTGCAAACCGATCGTGATCGCACATAAACTTGATCATTCTAAAGTTTCCGGTACCATTTTTAGTACGCAGCACCCAGAACAAGATGCGCGAATTAATGAAATTTTTCTTCACATAAACATCCGAGCGACCGGGTGTGACGTCACCCGCTCGGATCCTACGGAGAACGACGTCAGCCGATATTCGTGTTAGAAATACCGTAGCATAACACCTATTTTCATATCTGCCGATCGCCTGTTGGGGGTTAAAGAAGGCGATCGTCTGGCATATATCAGCACACGTCCCAGATTCTATGGGGTCAGAAATTGGAACATGCGATACAGCGAAATTTAGAGACCTAAGTCTTTTAACTATGGATAATAAAGAACGATACAACCTGGTTATCTTCGGCGGTATTCTCCATAGTATCCTTTAGTTAATCCTTTCACGAACACACAAACTATCACAGATTAAAAACTTAGATTTTCTTTCACAAAAAACACTAAAATCCTCAATGCAGAAAGCATGTATTGCTCTTGTTGCTATGCAAACAAGAATGAGCTCTATGGTAAACGGGTACTCGGCAGTTGGGAGCCGAGTACCCGGTTCCCAGGAGTCGGTAAAGCTTTCTAAGTATATAATCCTAGAGCCGCTGTCAGGGCCAGCTGTATATCAGAAGTAACAGAATGGTGAGTATTGATCGAAGGAGAAGTACACAAGTTTAACAATTTTATTTTCAAGCATTCTGGTGTGAATATGCACCTTTAAATTTGTACATTGCTTACAGAGTCAAGTAAACAGACACTATGTTAGGTCATATAGATATTATAATAAATTTACTACATCACAAAAGTCATGAGAATGGATACATGTACTTACAAAGAAGATGATGTTAAAGATAGTCAGGATATTTCTCAAGAACAATAGTCCACACAGTCCCTCTCTGTCTTGCTTTTTCTTATCCACCATGATTAAACCTGCAACTCTAGATACATGTAGAAAGATGAATGAAGTGTATACAAATTGTGTCAAATTTATCCAATTCAGTACTCGGACAGTACTAGACCTGTGCGACTTCTGATTTAACCCTTTAATGGCTAAATTTACAGTAGTTGAAAAAATCTAAATATTTCTATTTTGAATACCCATTTGCAAGGGAAGAGAAGACCATTTTTGAGAATTTACCACTGGCATGATTGGATCGGTTACCAAGCCAGTCATTCCAGTGGTAAATTTTCAAAAATAGTTTTCTCTAACCATGCAAATATCCAATTCGCAAGACCACTTTTGCCCATGTCAAATAACTTCTAGTTATACAAAGCGCTATGGGGCAATTCCGCACTAAAGTGGACATGAACAATGATTTCTTAACATTATTTAAAATGCTTAAATACACTTTGATGTGATAAAGTATTTATTCAAGTTAATATAAAACATTACTTTAATCAAATTGCTCCTCAAATTATTTAAAACAAGAGGCCCAAGGGGCCAGTATCGCTCACCTGGACCATAGGCATCTCAAAAGAAGTGGTCATTAACAATAAGTAGAACTCTAATGAGTTGAGCAGACGTGTAACAAGAAAACAGAGGCCATGTTTCTTTATGACTTATGTATCAACTTCTCTTGAACAAACTTTAATGGCCCTCAGTCATCAATACATGTATCATATCTCTCAAATTTCGGCCCAATCCATTCAGTGGCTCTGGAGACGAAGTTGCTTTCATGAAAACCAGGCCATCCATGGATGGCCGCCCAACCATTTGGCAAATCAAGTTCCCTTGAACAAACTTGGTTCAGCTTGTGCCCTAAATGATATTTTATGAGTTTTAAATCAATCGCTCAAACAGTTTTGGCGAAGATTTTTTAGACATTTCTAAAAATCAGCCCAAATCCATGACGGCCACAGGCCAAATTGGTCGATCGGCTTTGTTTGGACAAACTTAAATCTCCATACCCTAAGGATGTCTTATGCCAAATATAATTAAAATCGGCCCAGCAGTTCTCGAGAAGACATTTTAGATTTCCCATTGCTTTAGTATGGGAGCTTTTTACAGGAAAATTATCCAAGATGGCTGGCAAACCGTTTATCCGACAGTTTCGAAAATGGCGAATTTGAGCTCAGAATACACAAAAACTTATATAGAACCAATTTCGGCCTCAAAATCCATCAAATAAAAAAAATCAAATATGGCTGCCAAGCACGCTACATTTTGCTTGGACCACGGCGGGCATATTTTTTGACAGATCAACTTCCATTGAACAAACTTTAATGGTCCTTAGTCCCTAATCATATCACCCAAATTTCGGCCCGATCCCTTCAGCTGTTCTGGAAAAGTTGTTTTCGGAAAAGCTAGGTCATCCAAGATGGCCACCGAACCATTCGGTCAATCAAGTCTTCTTGAACAAACTTGGATTCCCCTAGATGATGCTTCATGAGTTTTGAATTGATTCCCAAAGTGGTTTTGGAGAAGATTTTAAAGACATTTAAAAAAAATCGGTCGAAATCCAAGATGGCTGCCCGCCAAAATTAGCCGATTGGGTTCGTTTGAACAAACTTTGAGTCTCTATGCCTTAAGGATGCTTCATGCCAAATATAATTGAAATCGGCCTAGTAGTTCTGGAGAAGATATTTTTAATTTCCCATTGCTTTAGTATGGGCGCCTTTGGCAGGAAAATGATACAAGATGGCCGCCAAATCGTTTATCCGACAGTTTCGAAAGTGGCAAATTTGAGCTCAGAATAACCAAAAACACATAAAACCAATTTCTGCCTCAAAATCCATCAAATAAAAGAATCCAATATGGCCGACAAACACGCTACATTTTGATTGGCACACGGCGGCCATGTTTTTTTGACGGAACAAATTCCCTTGAACAATGTTTACTGGCCCTTAGTAACTAATCATATCTGCCAAATTTCGGCCTGATCCCTTCAGCGGTTCTGGAGAAGAAGTTATTTTCGCTAAAACTAGGCCAACCAAGATGGCCACCAAACCATTTGACCAATTAAAGTTCCCTTGAACAAACTTGGTTTATCTCTTGCCATAGATCATATTTCATGAGGTTTTTTTTAATCCCTCAAGCGGTTTCGGAGAAGATTTTTAAAAACAATTCTAAAAATCGGCCAAAATTCAAAAATTTGAACAAACTTGGATCCCTATGCGCTAAGGATGTTTCCTGCCAAATATAATTGAAATCGGTCCAGGAGTTCTTGAGAAGAAGTCATTTAAAGGAAAGGTTGACGGACGGACACACAACGGACGGTCACCACGACAAACTCACTCTGCCTTTCAGGCCAGGAGAGCTAACAATTATCAACTAGTTACCATTCTGTGACAGAAATAACTTCTCTTATGTCCCCCTCATCCTAACATAATTTGAGCAAAAGTACTTATTCTCCAAACTTGAACGTGAGTCCAAATCTTACGGAGTACAAATCAAATCGCACTTCTTTACCATGCCCAGAGTTGGTAGCTATTTCCAAGTGCTGGAAATACTGGTAAATACCGTCCCAGGAAATATTCCAAAAAGCGGCATGCCGGGAGCACAAAAGGTTCATTATACGATCCTTTGAATAATAGCAAATTTAAAACTGCAATCCTGTCAACATCACACACATAACCACATCTTGGCTAATAGTGATGACTATAGTGATGACTGTGAAACCGAGAATGGTCCGGTTGGCATATTGACAATTTCCAAACAAAATTTCTGTTGACCAAATGAAATTACAGAAATGACACAACTCTTGGTTGTTTTGAGATATGAAAACACAGTATTTTCATGAGAAATTGTAACAGTACTGTAGGTGAAATTAGGTGGAAGTAACCATCATGAACAAGCATGGAGACAATTTGTAGAGTTGCCCTAGTACTTGATAAGTTATTTTCCATGTTAACCAATCATGGCAACATAGTAAGGATAGTTAGTCCATCTGTGCTATAGGAATGAAAGGAACATGATCGTTTCTCATCTTTCTGGATCATAGCCAATTATAGTTTGTGAAGGATAATATTTCCAGATATTGTACTTCTTGAACAATATGATCCCCAATATTGGTGGCGTCCATGCCATAAGCATCATACAAAAAGCAGCGATAATCTGGAAATAAGTAATGCTGATCAGATTTTCCAGATGTGTTTATCGTCTTTAATTAAAGTTTTCTAGCTACTTTGTTAAGACTTTACATAGTTTACAATGACTATTGAACTTATACATGTATTAATTTCTTAATGAAATGGTATTATGATTTACAGTAAAAGATCCTATATAAAAGATATTGTAGAAACAAGAGGCCCAAGGGGCCTGTGTCGCTCACCTGGAGCACCATGCATTTTTGTCAAAATTGTTGGTGGGTAGTTTAGTAGTCTTTTAAATGAGTTTGTGGACATTTTTGCAAGTCCAATATGGTCGCCAAACACGCTACATTTTGATTGGTCCACTGCAGCCATGTTTCTGACATAGTTTCTTCCCTTGAACAAATGTTAATGGCACTCAGTGTCTAATCATATCTCCCAAATTGCGGCCCAATCCATTCAGTAGTTCTGGAGTTGCTTTAGCAAAAACTAGGTTATCCAAGATGGCCGCCAAACCATTTGGTCAATCAAATTCCCTTGAACAAACTTGGTGCAGCTCGTGCCCTAGATATTTCATGCATTTTGAATTGACCCCTCAAGCGGTTTCGGAGACCATTTCTAAAGACAGTTCTAAAGATTGACCAAAATCCAAAATGGCCACCAACCAAATTGGCTGATCGGCTTTGTTTGAACAAACATGTACCTCTATGCCCTAAGAATGCTTCCTGCCAAATGTACATTGTACTTGAAATCGGTCCAGTCGTTCTCGAGAAGACATTTTAAATTTCCCATTGCTTTAGTATTGGAGATTTTGGCAGGAAAAAGATCCAAGATGGCTGCCAAACTGTTTATCCGACAGTTTTAAACAAGAGGCCCAAGGGGCCTGTATCGGTCCAATCCGTTCAGCGATTCTGGATACAAGTGTTTTCATGAAAACCAGGTCATCCAAGATGACTGCTAAAGCATTAGGCAATCAAGTTCCATTGAACAAACTGGATTCAGCTGTTTCCGTAAATAACCTGTCATGAGTTTTGAATCAATCCCCCATGTGGATTCAGAAAAGAAGATTTTTAAAGGCATTTCAAAAATCCAGCATGGCCGCCAGGCAAATTACAGATCAGCTTCATTTGAACAAACGTGTATCTCTATGCCCTAAGTATGTTTTCTGCCAAATACACTTGAAATTTCCTATTGCTTTAGTACATGGGAGTTTCTAGTTGGAAAATGATCCACGATGGCTGCTAAAATGTTAATCCGACAGTTTCAAAAATGGCAAATCTGACATCATAATGGGTCATTCCACGCCAACTCACCCAAAATTCATAAATCTTCCCGGGTGACCACCTCCAATTTCCACGAAATTTCATACAAATGTTCATTTATGGAAATTATTGTGGCATGCAAAGTTAGTTAAAAAGATATAATTAATTAAAATTAAGGGGGCGTGGCATTTTTTGGCACTCATGAATCCTGTATGTTGTGATGGAGCATTTTAAAATGCTAATAACTTTCTTAATTTTGAAGAGATTGATCTATAAATTGCTATACTACACAATTACTACATGGGGAATCAGAATATCAAGTCAATTTTAAGATATTTCTTATATTTACTGTAGTATTGATGTCTAAATATGGGTGTTTATGCAATTCCGAATGTATTTTAGCAGATTTTGTCATAGGATTACTAGCTAGTCATTCATTATACAGACTTCATTTGATGTTACCTGGATTATATACCCATAGGTACTTCTTCAAGAAAAAAACCCATCTAAATTAACTCAAATATTAATGTGTAGCTATGGGTCAAACATGTGATGAAAATGAAAAATTTGGAATTTGGGCCATCATACCAGGGGTGATTTGGCCACGTGGGCAACTACCCAGAATTCTGAGCTTTTAATATGATTAACATACATGTATATTAGCTATATGTGTACCAAATTCTGACTTTGTGTCTCAGCTCCTTCATATTGAAATAATTTCTAATTCTAGGTGCCCGTCTGGGCATTTTCAGTACTTTTCACTGACTAATACTCTACTCTATAAAATGCAAGTAATTTCTGGAGTATTTGATTCTCATCATGTGCAGAAAGTTTATAAGATCGAGCACCATGTCCTTGCCATTCAGGAGCATCAATCAGGCAGATAATATCATGAATACGGTACCCAACATTGATCTCTCCATGAAGGGGGGGGGGTACAGCATCTTGTACGATAAAGCTGTAGTTTTCAGCAAAATCCAGCAAGATAACAGCACTGTCGGGAGCAAGGTCTTCCTTTGCTATGAAGTGATGTTGACGAAGTTCATTAAATGCATCGCTTGCTATCTGTATGAACTCTTGAACTGATACTGTTAGATCTACAATCTGAGTTGTTTTGTTTGCATGAATGCACTGCTTCTATACAATAGAACCATCAAAGTCAAAATCATGCGATGTGAATAAATCTGATAAATATTCCTGAATTGCTGTTTTTCCAGGACAAGTATCACAAAGGGGAAGGTTATAAGTTTGATATTTTGATGATGTTCATACACACACAGACACCATGCATGCCGGAAGCAGTAACTGGAACACACCGTTTGGGTCGCAGTTCGCAAATTTTTTTAAATCCAACCTTGTCACATGGATATTTTTTAGTATATTCGAGATAAAGTTCTGAGATTCACCAATAGTAGCCGTTTTTGCGTATATTCCTTGATATATTATTTGTTTTAGTGGTCACATATTCTTTTTTACCACGTACAGGAATATTCATCAGACTGGTAAAAACATACAATCGTTTCACTTATATCACAAGATAGTGGACGCCCTGCCCTTTCTTTGTGTCAGGATTAGCCAGAATACCTTTCTTTTTTAGCTGCCTTGCCCTGCTAACCATGTGTTCAGTCACGTTGAACTCATCCATGGATGACCTCACCTTAGAATGATCTTTTGAAATTTGAGGTGTTAATTTAAACGATTGGATGAGTGAACATTTTGACCCCTGCTTGTGAAGAATGCATGAACTCATTAGATAAACAAAGCTATATAACGCTCCAATTTATTTCAGAAACAGAATTATTACATTGTTAGTGGATTGGACAAAGAAACTATTATACAATCAGTCTGAAATTGGCTGTAGTATGTACATGTAGGGTGGGATTAATTTAATAGTGATTATTATGGCTATCTGTTCATCTGTCATTCCATTTACCTATCTGATCAAATCAATGTTAATGCAACCTATACAGTTTCAGAGTGTTAACAGTAATTGAGATTTAGCTGTTACATCATTTTACGTGTTGTAATATTGATCTAGATTGATTTAACTGGCTTAGAACCAAAACTAATGTCTAGGATTTGCTAGTCAGTACTCGCATAGGTCAGTGAAAAGTACTGAAAATGCCCAGACGGGTACCTAGAATTAGAAATTATTTCAATATGAAGGAGCTGAGACACAAAATCAGAACTTGGTACACATATAGCTAATATATCTATATATATGTTAATCTTATCAAAAGCTCAGAATGCTGGGTAGTTGCTCACATGGCCAAATCACCCCTGGTATGATGGCCCAAATTCCACATTTTTCATTTTCGTCAGATGTTTGACCCATAGCTGCACATTAATATTTGAGTTAATTTAGATGGGTTTTTTCTTGAAGAGGTACCTATGGGTATATAATCCAGGTAACATCAAATGAAATCTGTATGATGAATGACTAACTAGTGATTCTATGTTAAAATCTGCTAAAGTACATTCGGAATTGCATAAATACCCATATTTAGACATCAATATTACAGTAAATATAAGAAATATCTTAAAATTTACTTGATTTTCTTAGGCCATCCATAAAAACGATTTTGTTTCCTGCAAACCGGGTGTAGAAAAACGATTTCAGTAGGGAGGGAGGAAATTATTTTTTTTTTTAATTATTAATTTATTTTAAATAGGTCATAAATATTTGGTTTCCAGATATTTGACCAGATACATGTATCAATTAAATATGGTTGTAATTGCCAAATTTGTTATGTTTTTCATGCCACAATTAGTAAAATGGATTCACATTGCATACAAATGGCATTAAAACATTGTAATTTGTAGTTTGACAAATGTATGCATGTTTTAACATTTATGCTGGGTAAAAAAAAAAAGTATTTTATTCCCGGCCGGGTGAAAACAAAGAAAAATTTCACCCGGGAGGTTTACAGGAAACGAAACTATTTTTTATTTTTGCCTTATTCACCATGTAGTAATTGTGTAGCATAGCAATTTACAGGTCAATCTCTTCAAAATTAAGAAAGTTATTAGTATATTAAAATGCTCCATCACACCGTACAGGGTTTGCGAGTGCCAAAAAGTGCCATGCCCCCTTAATTTTAATTAATGATATCTTTTTAACTAATTGAAATTTGGCAGTAAAACTTTGCATGCCACAATCATTTCGATAAATGAACATTTGTGTGAAATTTTGTGCAAATCGGAGGTGGTCATCCGGGGACCTCTGGGTGATTTGGCATGGAATGACCCTAATGCCCAAACACATATATAAAACCAATTTCGGCTTCAAGATTCGTCAAAATAAAAAAATTCAATATGGCCACCAAACATGCTACATTTTGATTGGGCCACGGCAGCCATATTTTTTGATGGATCAACTTCCCTTGAACAAATTTTAATGGCCCATAGGCCCTAATCAAATCTCCGAAATTTCAGCCTGACCCTTCCAGCGGTTCTGGAAGTCGTTTTCGAAAAAAATAGGTCATTCAAGATGGCCACCGAACTATTTGGCCAATCAGGTTCTCTTGAACAAACTTGTTTCAGCTGTTGCCCTAGATCATATTTAATGAGTTTTCTAAAAATTGGCCAACATCCAAGATGGCCACCGCCCAAATTGTCCGACCGGCTTCATTTGAACAAACTTGAATATCTATACCCTAAGGATTGTTCCTGCCAAATATAATTGAATGTGGTTCTGTAGATATTTTAAATTTTCCATTGCTTTAGTATGGAACACATTGGCGGGAAAATGATCAAAGGTGGCCACAAAACCATTTATCCGACGGATTCGAAAATGGCATATTTGAACTCGCCACCCTGATAAGCATATATAGAGCAATTTAAAATACATCAAATACAAAAACAAGAGGCCCTTTGTGTTGCTCACCTGGAGCACCATCAATTTTTGTCAAAATTGTTGGTGAGTGGTTTAACAGTCTTTTAAGTGAGTTTGTGGACATTTTTGCAAGTGCAATATGGCTGCCAAACACACTACATTTTGATTGCCCCACGGCGCCCATGTTTTTTTAATGGATCAACTCCCTTTGGTCGTTTTCAGGAAAACTAGGTCATCCAAGATGGCCGCCTAACCATTCTGTCAATCAAGTCGTCTTGAGCAAACTTGGCTTACGTCTTTCCCTAGATGATGCTTCATAACTTTTGAATCAATTCCCCAAGCGATTTCGGAGAAGATTTTTAAAGACATTTCCTAAAATCGGCCGAAATCCAAGATGGCCACCGGACAAATTAGCAGATCGGCTTCATTTGAACAAACTTGGATCCCTATGCCCTAAGGATATTTCCTGCTAAATATAATTGAAATTGGCCTAGTAGTTCGCCAGAAGAAGTCGTTTAAAGGAAAAGTTGCTGGATGGATGGATGAGCTAAAAAAAATATGATCAAAAAATGCTAAATTTTGATTGGTTGATGCCGGCCATGTTTTTTAACGTACGAAATTCCTTTGAACAAATTTGAATAGCCCTTGGTCCCTAACTTGGCCTAAGCATATTTAATAAATTTCAGCTCTATCCCTTCAGCGGTTCAGGAGAAGTCGTTTTCGGGAAAACTACATCATCCAAGATGGCCACCAAGCAAATAGGCCAATAAGGTTGGTTTGAACAAACTTGGGTCTAACGTTGCCACAGATGATGTGTTATGAGTATTGAATCAATTCCTCTTGCTGTGGAGATTTTTTAGTGTTTCTAAAAATCGGTCATTTTGGCCGGTGGCCATCTTGGATTTTGACCGATCCGCTTCACTTGAACAAACTTGGTGACTTGGGTGCGACCGAGAATCTGGGCAAAACGACCCAAATTCCCGTTATTAGGCCAGTAATTCCAGTGATCAATTTTCCAGAATAGTCTTCTATTGGTATGGAACTGAACAGTTTTCAAGACCACTGAAGAACCCGTTTTTGGCCAGATTGAGTATTAAAGGATTAACAACAAACTTGATACGAAATATGGTAACAAAAAATATAAAAGGAATGTGAATAAAGTAATGATTAATAATCGGGAATAATAATACGTTTACCTAGAGTCAATTTATCTTTGTAATCAAACCTTTGTGTTAAACACTTAATTTGATGTAGAATATGTGAATATAAAACAGATTTAACAAGTATATATTTTTCTTTTTAATTGTTACCTGTGCTGTATATCCCGTCTCTCTGGTCTAGTTTAACCAGAATCAGAATCAGAATATTTTATTGACATGAATCTACATACATATAGATATAACCAAACATCAAGTGACGTGAAATATGTACATGACGGACAGAATATGAGTATATGAATATATAAAAATATATATGTATATAAATATGCAATCTAAATTATTTACTATTTACAGAGCCCTGGAAGTTACATTATCCTATTGAGTGTAGAGCGTATTTATCCCAAGAATATGGCTTGGTACTCCCAAAACGAAACGTAATGGGTCCGTAGGTCTACTGAAGTCATGAATGGTTGAGAAATACTAATTAATTATTTTGGAGAAAACTGCTCACACTAACCCTTTTAACAACCAATGAAATGGTAAGTGGATTCATTGGGGTGCGTTCAGGTACAATCTTTACGTTGAATATTTTGAAATTAATATGACCGGAAGTCATTATTGTAATGGCTTCCAGTCATATTAGCCCCAAAATACTCAAGAACTCTTTTGCTTGTAATGAGCCCTAGGTTCAAGTTTGGGATCCATTGACTTCAGATTGTGGGGTCCCTGTGACCTCGAAATTTAGATACAATAGGAAACAATGAGTATGGATATAGTGGAAGATTCTGGTGATCAGGTGAGCGGACATTTAGCTTTTTTCAGACTTTTAGGAATTCAGATCGTTTCTTTTCATCATGCATTGGCTGACATTTAGCAGGACAGGTTTGCACACCTCTGTATCGCCAGAATTACAAGACATGGTGAAAGAAAATTTCTCAGTACCACTGAGGGATGTGAAATTTGGAAAATTGTTGCTAAATGAGGAGTATAGGGCAGCTCTTTCCGTTTGATAAAATGGACAATGGAGGACAAAATGCATCTCATCTTCTACAGCTTGAAGGTTACACAGCTGACAGAATCTATTTTCGGCTGGTGTTTTGGGAGAGGTATGTCTTCCTACCTCGATTTGAAGATTGTGCGCACTGACTCTGAGCTTAACGAAATGCCTTTTTCTATTGAAATTTTTCTCGGAGAGTAAAAAGTTTTCTATTTTAAATTTTGATTTGAAAGTTCTGTATGTTCTCAATTTAGAACCTTGTTTGGAGACAGAGAATGGTTGAATGAGATCCCTGTTTAAGTAAGCAAACCAATTTTCCTGATATCTTGTCTCCATCATTTGTCTAAGCGCTGATATGGATTTAATTTTGCAAGCACTTACATCGTTTCTCCAGATTTCTTCTAGGCCAAAGTTACTCCATAGAGTTTTCATGAATGAGGCCCAATTTCCTAAGTCTGGTTGTGAAATTGATTCTTTGTAGGCTTGATAAACGATAGTCTCAGAGTCAATTGCACCCAATCTAAACCAGAATTTTGCTGCATTTGTAAGGAGTGTATTTAGCCAGGAAAACTGACCCAATTCGCCTCTCACAGCTGCATGAGTAGTTCTTCTGTTGACTCCAAGAACATATTTACAGAAATTAATTAGGACTTTTTCCACAGGTAAATTATCCCCCAGTTGCATAAAGTTATGGTTGTTGATCCCTTTAATGTAAAAAGGACTCCAAGTTTCGCTGCAATATGATAGGATTGGGACGATTAATGACTGGAACAGTTTAAATGACATTGGAATGCTGTTCCTGGTATTTAATATTTTAAGTTTAAATAATGCCTTGCGACCCTGTTCTGCAAGTCTCTCGCATGCTGCTTTGAAAGCGCCTGAAGGGGTGAAAATAATCCCTAAATAGCAGTATCCTGGGACAATTTCTATTTGGGACCCCATGTATGAAAAGTGGTGCTTCTTTAGGAGGTGACCAGATTTGTTAAACACAATTACCTTGGTCTTATCTAGATTTACGGTTAGGTCCCATTTCCTGCAGTAGATGCCTAGCTTATTCAGAGCATTTTGGAGACCTCTAGATGATTCAGATAGTATGGCCAGATCATCTGCATACATAAGGCAGTTAACAGTGATGTCATGCAATTGAACAGGGTCGCAAGTATCATCAAATATGTCTGGTAGATCACGTAAATATAGATTAAATAGAAGTGGACTAAGAACACAGCCTTGCTTTACTCCTACTGAGGATGAAAAGCTGTCGCTGTGCCCATCACATACTTTGACCGCATATTTTACATCAGAATACATATTTTGGATGATGTTTAGAAAATTACCACCAATATCGGCTTGTAATAGTTTGTAAATTAATTTTTTCCTCGAGACAGTGTCGAAAGCTGACTTAAAGTCCACGAAGCAGCAGAATACATTTTTCTTAGAGACTGTGTTGACATATTTGTCGATTATAGATTTTAAGGATAGGACATGGTCAGCTGTTCTGGCATTTGGCCTAAAACCGATTTGGCATTGTGGAACAAGCTTGTGCATCTTAGCAAATTTTGAAAGCTTGATTTGTAGGACGCTGCACAATAGTTTACAGAGATTAATCCCTACAGTGATTCCTCTGTAGTTCTCAGGTTTTGAGACTTCCCCCTTTTTGTGTATTGGCGTTAAAAGATTACATCGCCAATTCGCTGGGAAGTTACCTGACCGTAATATGTAATTGAACAATTTATGTAGGACGGGTATGAGTTGACTATGTCCAGCTTTCAGCATTTCATTTAAAATTAGGTCAGGACCGCAGGCCTTTCCATTCTTCAATTTAGATATAGCTTGAGAGATCTCAGCGGTATTGATAGCAAAGTTCAATTCATTAAAGATTTTATTTTTGTGCAAGTGTATGAATGAGTCAATTTTACTTTCGAGCTCAAGGTCTACGTGGGCTGAAGTGCTGTTCACTAATTTCGTAAAATGGGATACCCATTCTGGGCATGAGATTGGGTTTGTGCGCATGCTATCTTTTGGACCCTTTAGTTCATCATAAAGTTTCCAGAATTCCTGTGGATTTCGGGATTGCAGGGACTCCATTTGATTCATAATTTGCTGCTTGAACATAGATTTCTTTCTTGCAACAAGACTCTTAAATTTCTTACGTAGACTGCGGAAGTTATTCAGTAGTGAAATGTTTAGTGGATCCTTGTGAATTTTGCGACAGATACTTTTGAGATCTCTCTTCACCATTTGACAATCAGTATCAAACCACTTTTTCTTCTGTCATACAGGCTTTCTGGGATTAACATCTTTTCTTTTATTCAGATGTTTTATCCCAGATATCCTAGCGGCAGTTACAATAATATCCTCTATAGATTGTACTGATAATTGATCAGATTCACCAGGACTGCTGAATGTGGAGTCATTTGGGCTTAATGACGTATAGTTTGCAATCTTTGTGCTGATAATAGGATTTGTCATTGCAGCCATAAATTTTACATCGTCACCTTTTGTCCATACGAACTTAGGACAAGGCGGGTTGGGAGTATCACTCAATACATGTTTATATACATCAGTAGCCAGGACCATTGTCAACATACAATGAATAGATAGATGTGTGGGACTATTTACATAGAAGCATTCTACTCTGTCTAATAGGTTTGAAAATGATAACATATAGTCAATGACACTAGGGTTACCCCTGTGACTGAAACATGTGCAATGGCCAGAGGAGTCTCCTAGGCTTCGTCCATTTATGATCCGGAGATGTGTTGATTTACATAGACCTAGTAGTTGGTTTCCATGGTTATCCACAATGTGTGGATCCATGTTGCTCCGTGGGATACGAATATCACTAATATAATCAGTTTGTGCAATAGTTACAGGGGAGTTCTCGTCTAGACAATAGTCTGGCTCTATTGAGGTTCGGTCATTAAAATCCCCGCAGATTAGACAATTGCCTAGTTTAGATTAATTTGCTATATCGTTTTCCAGTAATTCAAATATGTTGTATCTCCTGGCAGTGAATGTTGTACCAACTGGACTTACATATACTACTGCTAAATAGAGATCTTGCTCAAGATTAAAGAAGGATTTAGATAGCTTCAGCCACATGATTTCAGAGTTAGATGAGGCCAAAAATGTGACACCCTTGTATATTTCTTTCTTTATAAGAACTGCTAGTCCACCATAGTTCCGCTTAGATTTGGCAAATTTTGGCCTAATGGTGGTTTTCACGTTGAAGCCTGGGAGAGACAAGATATCTATTTCACTGCAGTGTGTTTCTGCTAAGCAGATAATATCAATATTTTTGGTTTGGTCTTCAATGTCTGGGTCATTTAATTTACAAGTCCTCTGGCCATTGACACTTGTACAATTGAAGGCGCCATCGATATTCCAGAAGGCAAATGTGAGGCTATTCATATCTTTCTTTGGAGTAAGAACAGCAAAAATATCAGCAAGATGTGTTCAATCTATCATATAGTCGCTAATATACATCACAGACATATATATGCTAGTCCTGCACGATACCACGATCTGAAAGACGTGCAAGCCCAACTTTAGCTCATGTGAGCCACGTAGCAGCACAATAATACATATAATACATTGATTAACCTTTAGCCCTCCGACATCAAAATTTAAAAGTTAAATTAAATTTCAAATTAAATTACAGGATAAATTGGTGCTCACTTCTTAAACAGAATCAGTGGATGATGATGCTCTCGTGGACAGCGACATCATCCAACAGAATCATCCAGAAATGAACAGTAGTTTCTTTGGTACTGGCAGAATAAAAAGATACCATTTTGACAACTTTACATCGGAGTTTTATTGGTTAAATGTAAGAGATTTCGTTAAAAAGAATTATGCAGTGAAATCAAACATGTTCATGGACAGATAACCTCGCATCTGAGACCAAAAGGAGGAAGCTATCTGTGAGGATTAAAAGATCACCTAGTGAGAGCTGCCACCGTTTGATCTCAGAAACCAATTACATAGGCTTGCGCGATCAAGCGATTTTAGTAATCGTGATCTTTGTTAGATAAATGATCACGGTCATATTTTCTGGATTTACAATCTTTGAATATTCGACTATCTCGTTTTGTAGTCGCCGATGATCATAGAAAAATCGCACAATCGCCAGTCAGTACTGTTGTCTTAAAGGGAATCACCAGACCCTCTATGCTACTGTGTATAAAATCTATCTACAGACCGTAACGTTTTCAAAAATATAATTGTAAGATCTGTGCTCAAATTAGAAATAAATATCTTCGTTATTTAAATATGTGGTACATGGGTTAAATTTCTATTCCCGGATGAAGGTGTATGACGTCATAAGTTGAACGTTTTTCTCGCTGTCATCCAACGCTATCGCAATAAAATTGCGAATTGCGTTTTTATACGGGGATTCTCCTCAGCGGTTTTAGGAATATATAAACCATATTTGCGGAAATGTTGAGGCATATATACTAACTGTCCTTTGTCTGATTTCTCTGATGGTGCCAATTTTGACATGAAGTTTTGATCTTAAGATAAATGAATGACGCGATAGTATAGGCAATTCAGTATAATTGCCACTATTGAATCAACGCTCTCACTGGGGCTACGGCAGATAATGTTATTAAAGTTTCATCTATTAATATGAGAGTTTAAATAGTTTGTACATACATCCAGTCCATCTTTAGGTACTTATGTTTTCATACTTGCCTCAAAACTTCTTAAGATTTTGTAATGTTAATGTAATTGGCAGGTATCTTCATAGAAAATGGCCATCTTAAGGTTCGGCAATTAATGTCTGAAAATAAAAATTACATTCCATAAATTTGCGATAGTGTGATACACGTCTTAATCTCTTCAATCTGTACATATATAAATGATATCACCGATAGAGATATCACCATCCAAATGCATGCACTCCTGTCTTCAGAGTGCCGTTATTATGGTTCTTGTCGGATGGGATTCAACCTATGACGTCATAGGTTTAATTAACTCACAGAAAATTATAGCAACATAGCGTTTTTAACACCATTTTACTCGGATTTTTATACAAATGTTGGGGGAAAGTTTTATACAGTAGCTTAAATGTGGGCTCTACAATAGAACTGCGTGTTTTATGCAAACAATGGTAACCCTTCTTGTGTTCCCCTTTAACTGATGTATAATACCAAGTCTCTCTGGTCTAGGAGAACCACCAGTCAGTACTGTTGTCTTAACTGATGTATAGTTTAAAGGTAACGTTTTTTGTCGTTTCAGTGTGACACCATGTCTTCTCAGTTGGGCTAGTATATACTTGGATTTGCCAGTCGGGATACAAGATCGTCTGTGGTGCAACTTGAAGCCGAAGTCGTGTGTGACTTCCTCCAAACTGGCTAGTAATGTTGTTGTAGGAATTTCCTAGGATAAGCATGTGTTGTGTCAAGAATAAGTTTGGTAGACGCCTCATCCGAGTGATCTTTCAGAGTGAAATGATACCCTGCTACAAGTATGTTGTCAATCCTCTTAATGAATGGCATCCGCGAAGACTCAAGGCTGGGGCCATATAGATTATATCCTTGAGTTCAGTAGTTTGGACTTCATGGTGGTCTTCAATCTACATTGAGCAATAAGACACATGATCTTGACCTTTAAATAGTTAATCTAACAAGCTATTCCTATGCAGGAAATCAAAAGCTGCTTTTTATCACATTCTTGTGCATTTACTAGCAACCACTAACACCCCCGGCTCGTCTCTCCCGCCAACTTAGAAACTACTACGGTATGGACACTTTTATTGTAAGTTTGCTTAGCTAACGCGTATACAGGCGCTTTCAGAAATTAAAAGAACAACGAGACAATGGAATAATATAAATCTTTAAAATGATGACAATACAACAGATTGCTCTTTGAATTATTAATTGACTGAAATTATTGCTATCATAAGCAATACTGAGCCCAATGTGTTGAATGATTTTGCCCTGATTTTGACTAGAATTAATTGTGACTCCAGCCAATACCTCTCAGTCAAATTATGTTCAGATAGTTTCAAAGTCATTTGCACAATTATTTTCAAATTACCATCAGAACTATTTTCAATTATCTTAAAAATTGATTTTCAATTTTCCCTTGTAAATTCCGTTTTCAAAATTTTGAAATATGTTACTGGTTAGCCATCCTATTGGACTACAGGGTTTACATGTAATTCAAAATAACACCTGTCAGTGGCATGTGAACTGGCATTCTTAAAATCACATGGTTCACCCTTACTGGTTACATGTTAATCCACTGCACCCACCACTCTCACTCTTTCCAAGCGTTGGGAAAATAATTAACATTTTTAACCCTTGAAATACCAATGACTCTATTTCCAAACCACATCGCAGATGAGCTGTTGGACATTTTGAAAGTATTTTGACTGAAGGTGTTAGCTGCCTCAAGCAGCAACAACTCACAGGGAAATGTCTTTTTCAAAATACTCAACAGAATACGCTCTATATTGGCGAGAATTGATTGCTCTAAAAGACTGCAAGGGGAAAAGGTTAACTGAAGCACAAATACCTATAATAAGATATTGGAGGAAATTGGTTAGAGTTTGTCAACTGCTGAGTAAAGCGAAACAGCCGAACCATGCGGTGATTTGATAGCATCCATTTGCAAGATTATCAATCAATCAATCAATCAATCAATCAATCAATCAGTCAATTATAATCTATATCCTGTAAGAAGGCCTGTTATGGCAGGTTGTTTGTTTTTAAAAAAATTTTATCAGAGGGTATTAGTTAGTGCACCGTTTTTCATAGTTGGTCCGATTCCAATCAGGCTTTATATCGGCTATGAGGTAATGATAGTATAACGGTTGAATCCTCCATAACTTATCCAGCCTAGATTAAAAAAATAATATGGTTTGGCCGTGAACCACGTGTTGTAGTAGGCTATTCCATAAGTCTATAACTCGATGCTCTTGGTTTGTATAACTTTAGACTATGACCCCTAGTTATAAAATTTTCTCTTAACTGAAAAAATTCACAGATTTCTTGGTCAAATTTTTAGTTAGGATTTTGTATGTCTCTATCATATTCCCCCTTTTTCTTCGGTATGTCAAAGTTGGTGAATTGAGTGTTTTAAGTCTGGCTTCATAGCTTAGGTATGATAGGCCTGGTACTACTTTAGTTGCCCATCACTGTACATTTTCCAGGAGGTCTATATGTTTTCTATAATGAGGACTCCATGCCCGGTTTGCATATTCGACACAAGGTCTTACCAAGGACGTATAAAATGTTCTGAACAATTTTGTCTCTAAATGCACAAATGTGCGCCTGATAATTCCCGTGATTACATTGGTCTTGTTAACTTTATCAACAATGTGCTTTTCAAAGGTCAACTTATCATCAATGATAGCACCAATATCTATTTCAGTGTTAGTGAATTCTATAGGTGTACCATCTTTTAATAATCTGTAACTGAACTGTACTCTTCTAAGGATGGTTTACCAATTTGAATGCACTTACATTTTTCTGCATTGAATAGTAAGAGCCACCTATCTGACCAGTCCCCTAACAAATATATATCTGATTTCATTTTTACTCTATCTGGTGTGTAATTTATTTCCTGAAACAACTTTGTGTCATCTGCATATAAATATACGTCACTGCCTATTTTAAATACAATTTGGTAGGTCATTTATATACACGATAAAGATAATAGGTCCCAATACAGAGCCCTGTGGGATTCCACTGTATACAGGTTTCAATTCTGAGTGTTCTTCATTAATTATGACTCTCTGTTTGCAGTCTGACAGAGATGATCTAATCCAATTCACAATTTTCGGCCCTACATTGTATTGGGCTGATTTGTGAACAAGTCTCCCATGAGGCACCTTATCAAAGGCCTTTAAAAAGTCAAAATAAGCGACAGTAACAGTCCCCCACCCCCATCGAGAATGTGTGTCTTTTTGTCTATAGCATGTAATAGCTGTAATAAAGTTGATCTACCCGGGATGAAACCAAATTGATTTTTACTTAATAATCTGTTCTCCTTCATATATATATATATATATATATATATATATATATATATATATATATATATATATATATATATATATATATATATATATATATATATATATATAGTATTGTAAGAGATAGCATAATGATATATATATATATTTATATATAAGGAGAACAGATTATTAAGTAAAAATCAATATATAAGAATAAAGGTTCTCCTCAGGATGCGAGTAATTATAGCGGTATTATGGTAGTGCCAACTTTCAACAAGATTGTCGAAGCAGTACGGCGAAGTAGAATTAGAGGTAACATTGTCGCTATACAAAATGAATCACAGAGAGGTTTTCAACAAAAATACAGTAAAGATTAAACACTTGGCTTCGAAAACCTGGGCTGAGTCGGCATTATTCTTGACTAAGTATATACTGGTATGCTACCTACACAGTTGAAACAAGCCAATATAAGTCCCATATTTAAGAAAGGAGCCAAACAGTATGTGGGAAACTATAGACCTATAAGTTTAACTAGCATAGTATGGTATGCAAACTGTTACAAAATATTATAAGAGATAGTAAAATGATATATATATATATATTAGCAGTAGTATGTAACTATATCAGTTCTATTTCCAAGTCAATACCAGATACTTTCTCATCATCCCATAATCTCCTTTGAAAAGGTTTCTTCTTATTTCCTTAATATGTGTACCTTCTATATGCTGGTGATATACATATGTTAAAACATTATGGTAACTAGATCCAATAGGACTGAAATGTTCCAGGTCTGTTATCAATTCTTCATTTGTCAAAATCAGGTCTATTGTACTAAGAGTGCTGTTCAGTCTTGTGCGTGTGGGCTCCTTCACAAATTGATATAAATAGTCATCTCTTAGGCACTCTATGAATGACTCTGCATCCGAATTCTTTGGTGCCCTCCATTTATCCCAATTTATGTCTGGAAAGTTGAATTCACCCATAATCAGTAGGTGAGTGAATTCATCACGTAAATTGTATGCTGCTTGAATAAGATTTTTCAGTTCATTACAATTTTCTGCAGTGCAACTGGGACTTTTAGGCAATCAAATTATTTGCACAGCCACCAGAGGGCCACGATGCTTTTAAAACCGAAAATATGCTAAAACTTGAAGACATTGGAGCGGCCCAACTATGCACTATCTTAAAGGACTACCACAATGGCAATCTACCCTCCTCATTATCAAACCTTTTAGGAACAACTCAGACATCCACCCGCACAACACACGAACTAAGACTAACTTACACCAAACATTGTACAGAACAATGACAGCTACACAAAAACCATCCCACCAAGCAATACAACTCTGGAACAACACAGGCATAAATATACGCACACATATTCTTACACAAAGCTCTTCTAAACAAAATCGCAAAAAATAACCTTAGAAGGATACTACTACTACTACTACTACTACTACTACTACTACTACTACTACTACTACTACTACTACTACTACTACTACTACTACTACTACTACTACTACTACTACTAATAATAATAATAATAATAATAATGCATCAAGAAGTGACAGCTTCAGAATCACATAATGATCCGGTTACATATCACAATGCAACCCCATACAACATCACTAGAGCAAGTCAATATTACACAAGCAATTTGAAAAGCGCATACAAGTTTTATGGCGGGAGTGAGAGACAAATATCCATCTCAAGTGACCTTCCTGTGAGGGCGTGGTGGGTTCCAAGACCACACCCAGTCACTTTACAGAGTTAGATGGAGATCTGTGTTCCATATAATTTAAGCAGATTGATAGAAAGTTCCGTACTGTAGTGGAAGTTTGAAAGTTACTCATAGCATGAAGGGCTGTAGTTGAAAGTTATAATTATAATATGCATGTACATTCCTGGCTACACCATACATGGTACACCACATAGCTCTTGCGGCATAGTCACACCAGACTGTGGCCTAAAAGTTAATTAACACACGGCATGCTGCGCGAAAGTTTGATCACCACTTTTCAGCATGGTTCTGCAGATCTAATGAGTTGTCCACCAAGATTCACCACTCGTTCTACATACTGGAGAAATTACATCGGGGCCACGAGGCCATCGGCAGGAAGGCTCCTCTGAAGTGCTGGAAGTGAGGGACTCTTCTATTCAATTAGTTGCTCCCGGATGGCTGTCCGAGGGTTTACAAAAACTTAGATGCGGATGTTTGATTGTGGGCCAGAGCCTAAGAACTGAAATCCGAGAGGCACTGCTGTGGATATAAGGGAACCACAGTCAGTAAGCAGTTGCCTCCATCTTGCTTTGCTTTGGCCACATAAGCTGCCACTTGCTCTCTCTTGCCGAAGTCTCGATTCTTTGTTTTTCGCTCCTTTTATACTACTCGCGATGTCATAGGCAGGATGCCTAGCCAATCAGTGGGTGATCTGTAGCCAATCAACGTGCAGATAGGAAGGGTGAGGATGCTATCACATGATAGACATCTTCCCCCATTCATTTTGTACATACACGCGTTTACGACGTCCCAGTAATATTTTGAAAATAATTTCAATGAGCTCAATTAGGATAACTCGGCTATTTCTGGTTCGATTTTAAAAAGGTAAATAGTTTTAGAATCCTCGTCTTATTCCGGTCCTGATAGGTACCAAGACCAACGAATTTAACGAAATTACGTGCACCAACTCGGTAGACTTTAGTATGCATTCTTTTCCAATGCTAACAGGTGTTGTCAGGGAAGCTCTGATGCACGGGCATGCGCTCTACGCAATCTCATGGACTCAGACGTTTTACAGAAACCTCTCTTATATGGCTTTATACATGCGTACTATCCTACTCAGGGGGGCATGCTTGGAACGTACCCAGAGTGGTCGTCCTATACCCAGCTAAGCTGGGACGGTCTGTACCCATCCAGCCAATCTGCGTTACACATCATCCAGTCGTTGTCGAGATTTCCCTCAGAGCAAAAAAGGTGCTCGCAACCCCGAGGAGTATACCACTGTACAGAAAACGGATTGGGACTCCCAAACTACCAAATTATATGATCAAATGAGAGAAAGAATTGCCAACGGCATAGATACAGATAGCTTCTGTGCTTCTTCAAACACAACCTACAGACAGCAATCCAGAATCATATTCCAATGAAGGCTATCAAGAGTAAAATGAAATTCCCATGGATAATGGACCAACTGAGAAGAGCAATGAGAAGAAGAGACAACATCGCAAAGAAAGTGGCGAAATCCAACACACCTTCCTTAATAGCAAAAGCTAAGGCTCAAAACACCAGGTCCAAAAAGAAATCAGACAAGCCTTCTGGAATTATATCGAAGGACTTGTATCCTTTGATGATAACGATGACTTCGAATTTGCACAGAGGCCCCCTAAGCAAAGAAAAATGTTCCAATGCACCAAGAGCCTTCGAAACGACAATTCGGGCATGACATCACTAAAGTATCAAGGGAAACTAATCACAGATGCATTGGGCAAAGCTGCCATACTTTACCAACAATATGAGTCATTCTTCACAACTGAACCACCTGGCCCACTCCCTGACCTGGGACCTAGCCATACCCACTCATGGCAGATCCAGTCAGCAGGCGTTGAAAAACTACTGCTCAAAATCAAACCAGATAAGGCAGCAGGCCAGACAACATCACATCTGGAGTCATGAGAGAACTGTCCCCTGAATTAGCTCCTATTTTAACTTTCATATTTAAACATTCTTTAGAACATGGTAACCTTCCATCAGATTGTAAGCAGGCAAATGTGATACCAGTCGTTAAAAAAAGGCTCAAAATATGATCCAGCCAACTATAGACCAGTGTCACTGACTTGTATTGCATGAAACTATTCAAACATATCCTCGCAAGCAATTTAATGTCCCATTTCGATATTCATATCATCTTACACAGTAACCAACACGGATTTAGAAAGAAGCTATCTTGTGAAACCCAGATCATTGAACTAACAAACGAACCTGCAGAATCCCTCAACAACAGAAATCAAATCGAAGCCAGCAAGACCATAAATTTTCTCTGTTGAACACTATACTATGTATTCCAAACACACACACCAAATCCCAGGCATACAAGGCATTAGTCCGTCCAAAATTGGAGTGTGCCCGGGGCATGTGGGATCCACACCACAAAATTTGGACAGAAGCCATAGAGAAAGTTAAAAGTAGGGCAGCTAGATTCGCCACTAGAAGATGGCATAACACCAGCAGTGTCACTGAAATGAAGAACACCCTCGGCTGGCACCCCCTCCAAATGAGGCGCAAAATGTGCCACATAGTGATTTTTTTAAATAAAATTCAGTTTGGCATGGTGAACATAAACTTACCACCATCATTAGTGCCAAACAACCAACACCTCAGAAACAATCACCATCTACAATTCATCGTTCCACATGCCAACAAGGACTGCCTCAAATTCTAATTTTTCCATCAGACAATCAGAGATTGGAACGCCCTGCCTGGTTGCCTCATCTATCCTGTCATTGCTCCCTCAGCTGACTCATTCAGACTGAGGCTGTACAAGGCAATGTAACCATACAAGCTATGTTTTTAATCTTTTAACATTTCTTTCTTTCACTGCACCTTTTTCTCTTATTATGCACGTTTTGGTTCTTTTACTAAAATCCCAGGTGCAGCACATAATCGTCAAGTTTATGAGGGAGTGTCAAGAAAATGGTTGAAGTTGAAGTTGTGTAAATGTAAAATCTAAATGCTATATGAAAATAAATAATTTTGAGTCTTGAATCTTATCTTTTCGTTTCTTGTTGCGAGCATTTAAATGTACGGTTTTAATTGTTTCTAAACGTTTTTACAATCTTTTTTACAGCTTCACACCACTTTTTCCCCCTCTAATCTCTCGCAGCCTTTCATTTCACATTGACCCCCTTTCTTTCCCAAGGTATCGTGAGTAAAATGTACTTCATTCAGGTCGCAACCGAGGATAATATGATAAGACCTCGATAGAGACGCGTGGCGATGTTAGCCGTTATGCCACACGCGCTGACATTGAGGCTGAGTCATATAATCCTCTGAATCCGTCTTTCAGTTTTACCCTACAATGGCCGAACACATGGAGGTAAGTCTTTGTTAAAAAATTTAATATTGCGGGAAATTAATACCTCTAATAGCATTCTGCGTACCAGCCACTCAATAGATTGTATTTACTAATGACGCTGATCAATACCCAAATGTTATCTTTTGTCTATCCAATATTTATTCTTCGCTTGTCATGAATAAAACGAAAACCGGTAACACTGAAATAAATGAATCCAAAACGGAGTTCACCCACACTTATCTACAAAGCATGACACCAAAGAAAATGACAATCCACTTCGTGGTTGCGAACCATAGAGGAAAACTAAAATCCTGGACTTACTGCTTTGACAATAAGCTATCTCGGATTTCCGAATGCGCATGTGCAGCAAGCGTCGGGTCAAAGGTCAAAGCACATAAACAAACCACTTTATGCGCCTTCGCTTAGCAAAAATCACACAGCTTTTACGGCGTTTTCAGCTAAATAAATTTTTTACAAACATCTCGCTTCATAAAGATAATATTCTTACGTAGTAATCACTGCGTGTTTATAAAAGAAATTTCATATGGCTAACACGAATCGCACGAAAATACCCTATTTTCATATATGCCCTATATAGTTAGCCGAAATAATATGTAGTACGGCTATGTTTGATTCCAGCGACTGTCGCCGGGCCGGGTATTATATATATATTTTTAATTTCATACCCATATTGATTAAAACCTACAAAATCAACAGTTTGTAACTATTATTTTTTTTATTTATATATAATTAGCAGCCTCGGCGGTTAGCGCACCAAACCCACTCACTCATCCACTCACCAACTCACTCACTCACTCACTCACTCACTCACTCACTCACTCACTCACTCACTCATTGACCAACTCACTGGCTGGCTCGCTCGATCGCTGACTCACTCATTGACCAACTCACCGACTCACTCGCTCACTCACTGGATCGCTCACTCACTCACTCGCTGACTCGCTCACTGGCTGGCTGGCTTGATCGCTCACTGGCTCGCTGACTCACTCACTGGCTTAGTCTCTGAAGAGCCGCAGTCTACAACTGCGTCTCTAACATCTGCCTATCGATTCCTGTCTGGATTTTCCGCCGAAACGGTCCATATTTAACACGCGAAACGAACTATGCAGTCAATAAAAATATATCGGCAACATCAGATTGCCGTAAATAGTTTAGTGAATTATTCTCTTTAAACCATTCAGTCTTCGTTTTATTCAAAGTAAACAACAGGCACGTTTGTCTGCGCGTACATTCTGTTTTTTCGTATCTTCTCGCTTCGGTTGACGACTCACGTGACGAGCGAGTCCGCGCTAAAACACGGATCACGTATTGCGTTGCCGGACGGCGCCCGATTGTAGATTGAACAATCTACGAGACCCGCTTCGTGAATGCATATCTAGATTACAATCACGTATACATATTGAGTTTCAACATCATTTGAACATAGATTCTTTGGAAATTTTTTTAACTTTTGGGGTGTCAACAAGTTTATTTGTCATGTTGAAAACAACGCACTTATTTTTTATGGAATATAGCTGTTATTAAAGCCTCTTACATGAAACACTGTATTTTGAATCATATTTTTATTTTTTTATGTGATATCAATCCGCTTATTTTATTTTATTATTGACCTAATATTATATTGATTGACTGTGATATATGAATTTGTGATATGTTTTAATGACACGTGAATCGTAATAAAGTAACTTGAAAAGTCTTCTTCTTCTTCTTCTTCTTCTTCTTCTTCTTCTTCTTCTTCTTCTTCTTCTTCTTCATATTATTTTATTTTTTATTTTTTTAACATCAAATTGTTATTATTTATTTTTCTTATTATTATTATGTTGATTATTATTATGATTATTACTAATATAATTAATATTATTCATTTATTTATTAAACAATTTTTAAATAAAATATTTTCAATCAGACCTTTTCTATTTAACCTCGTAGATTGTTCAATCTACAATCGGGCGACGTCCGGCAACGCAATACGTGATCCGTGTTTTAGCGCGGACTCGCTCGTCACGTGAGTCGTCAACCGAAGCGAGAGAAGATACGAAAAAACAGAATGTACGCGCAGACAAACGTGCCTGTTGTTTACTTTGAATAAAACGAAGACTGAATGGTTTAAAGAGAATAATTCACTAAACTATTTACGGCAATCTGATGTTGCCGATATATTTTTATTGACTGCATAGTTCGTTTCACACGTATATCCAGTTTTCGTATTAAAAAAGGCGTGTTAAATATGGACTGTTTTGGCGGAAAATCCAGACAGGAATCGATAGGCAGATGTTAGAGACGCAGTTGTAGACTGCGGCTCTTCATAGAGACTATCACTGGCTCACTCACTGACTCACTCATTGACCAACTCACCGACTGACCCACCGACTCACTCACTCACTCACTCACTCACTCACTCACTCACTCACTCACTCACTCACTCACTCACTCACTCACTCACTCACTCACTCACTCACTCACTCACTCGACCAACTAACTGGGTGGGTGGGTCAGTGGTGGATTGGGTCATAGGTCGATGTCTGTCTGCCGCTGTGGCTGCCACGTACATGCCTGGTTGTCTGGCTGCCGCCCTGGCTGATTGCCTGACATGGCTGCCTAATTGCGTACACTGCCCAGCCCAGTCCTGGCTACATGCCTGACATGCCCTGGCTGCCTGACTACCTATCATGCCTTGACTGACTGACTGCCTGCCAACCCTACTCTGGCTGCCTGATTGCTTGCCCTGTCCTGGCTGCCTGTCCTGACTGCCTGCCCTGCTCTGGCTGCCTGTTATGCACTGACTGACTGTCTGCCTTGGCTGCCTGCCTTCCTTCCTCCCCTGGCTGCCTGACTGCATGGCTGCCATGCCCTTGCTGCCTGCTCTGATCTGGCTGTCTGATTACCTGCCATGTCCTGGCTGACTGCCTGCCTGCCCTCCATGGCTGCCTGATGCCTGCCCTACCCTGGCTGCCTGATTGCCTGCCTGCCCTGCCCTTGCTGCCTGATTGCTTGCCCTGCTTTGGCTGCCTGATTGGGGGTAATATTACATAGTGCACCGGTCCTGCCCTGGCTGCCGGCCTGAGTGGTTTGTTTGACTGATGTTTGTTTATTTATGGATAATATGATAAACATAATTATACTCTGTTTGTTTATCAATGAATAGCGCAATCTACGCGCACGTATTACATTGAATGATTACATTAGGTAGCCTAATAGTGCCTTTAGGAGACTAGAGAATTTTGTTAAATTGGGAATATTAGATCAATGAAATTGTAAGACCCAAGTATGCGTAGTACCATACACACAAACTATATAGTCCTAACTATGAAGCTGGTGTACATGTGTAGGCCTACACTGTCAGTCTCACGGAATCGCTGACATTACATAGACTTAAAAATAAGCATTTTGTAATTGTACTTCTAAAATACATATAATAACTACATCTATTTACTGAATTTATGCAAAATACACTAGTGTGAATCCACTTCTAATCGGAACAGCGAGTTAATGGGCCGAATTGGCACCGGGCCAAATGCGCTTGACCGCGTTGTTTTCCACCTCCAGTTGCGTAAATATTATTTGATTCTCTAATTCTGCTGCATAAATATCTTGATATGATTCCATAGGCTGTCGCTAAGAAGTTCACACATAAGAACACCATAAAACACACATGTATGAGGAGGAAAATTCGTAGCGTAGCATTCATAACCGCAGAGCTGTCAGACTCGAGAGATTTGTTTATGTGCTTTGACCTTTGACATTACCCATAATTCTTTGCGACGCCGTAACTCTGAGGTAGCTTATTGACAAACACCTATGCTTAGTTAGTCCGAGTGCTCTGACTCAATCCGCCACTGTGACAGCTATTTGGACAGACTGACGGGCTGGAGAGAGTAGGAGAAATTTGTATGCTCAAAAGTTGGAGAACTCCGCCACCGCTTGGTAGCGCGCCTCTTAATCGACCTTAGCTACAATATTCGACACAAACCCTGGTTATTGCTTCGTATAATTCACATATCCATTCGCTCGCACCATAGATCCTGTTAAATATATCCTATATCTCACGTTATATATTGTTGATGAATTTTATCAAATTTCGAGCGAACAGCCATTGCAAAGACAGTGATTTTTCGCCTCGAAAATAACACAATTTTGCCCCGAGCCAATTCGAGCCCCAGGATGATTAAATTAAACTGGAAAGAAAAGGACGGATTTAGATCGTGTCAGTTTTGTTGTTTAGATAAGATATTCAATTTTTTATGCTGCATTCATTCTCATTTTATGTCCGTGGGTGGTTGGGTGGGTGTGTGAGGGTGGGTGGGTGACAGGGAAGTGGGTGGGTGAGTGGAAAATTAAGTGAGTTATTCAGTGACTAAGTGATTCAGTGAATTAATGGGTTGGTGGGTCGGTCGGTCCGATATCGGTTGGTCAGTGGCTCAATCGGTGGGATGAGGAGAGGTTTGTCGGTCCGACCTCTGTCAGTCGGGCCGACTGCGGTGCGTTGGACGGTCGGTGGGTGGGTCGGTCAATGGGTGGGTGGGTGAGTTGGTCAGTCGGTCGGTTGCTGGGTAGGTGGGTCAGTTGGTCGGTCGGTGGGTGGGTGAGTCGGTGGGTGGGTGAATTGGTCGGTCCGACCTTGGTCAGTTGGTGGGTCGGTTGGTCGCTCGATGGTTGGGTGGGTGAGTTCGTCGGTCCGACGTCGGTGGGTGGGTCAGTCGGTCCGACCTCGGTCGGTCAGTGATTGAGTGGGTGGGTCAGTCGGTCGGTCAGTAGGTGGGTGGGTGGATTGGTTGCTCAGTGGGTGAGTGGGTGGGTCAGTTTCTAGCCTAGAGAACTAGTCTACCAGCTTACTAGCCTACAGGCCTAGACTAACAGCCTACTGTACCAGACTACAGTCCTAGTCTACCAGCCTACATGGTAAGGTGGTAGCTCTGCCTTAGCCAGTCTTGGCTAGGTCTTAATTAGACATTAGCTAAGCTATGGGCAGGCCGTATCCAGGCTTGGATATTCCTTATCTAGCCTTAGCTATGGTTAGCTAGTCGTTATCTAAGCCTACCGAGACGCAAATATAGTAGTGCATAAAAACATATATTTTCGGCAGGGTCTCACATTATTACATTTTCGGCATCATGTTCAACATCATTATATTGTTGTAAAATATTGTAATGTTATGAATGTTATTGAAATTGTTTTACCGGTTATCTGTATGAGTCTGTCTGTATCTAATAATATTTCCTTTTTTTCCCAGGTTAATGTCCTGATTAAGTAACCATAGATCTGAAACTCGGGCCTCATTTGATGTTAGAAATGTTGAGTATTTTGATACTAATTTGTCCATTTCCAGTGGAATTTTTCAAAATATAGAACAGTTTTCCTGCATAGCTGTCATAAATTTGAGACACGAGTGTTAATATGGTTAATATGTTTCGGCTAGTTCGTTTCATCTGCGAATGCATGTGTATGTACATATTCCGACCTGCACGTTCATTTTTTATTGTTCAAGGGATGGTACTGATTTGCGCAGGGTTGGTAAGTTTTGGACACTAGTGGTTTAAACCAGGTTTAAACCATCCGCTCAAAATCGGTTTTGGACACCTGAAAAGTGTCCAGAACTGTCCAAAACCTAAAATCCTGGTCAAAAATATTTCTCCATAAGCTTAAATTATATTTTAAGTTGATTAAAACCTGTTACTACCAGTCAAATTAGTTTCAAAAATATTCAGCAGGGTGTTTTCCTTATATTTGAGACTAGACTGTGATTCATGGATTAAAACCTGGAAGACATACAACTGAATCTACTGATAGTGCATGTATTTGTCTAAACAGTAAGTGCCTGTCTACCTGCTTTAGAATTGCCAACACATATATACACTAATCATAAGATCACAGCTCATACATGTAAGTGACAGTAAGTCTGTTAAGATGTTTTTACTACTATTAGCCGACTTAGCCCTGCTAGTTAAGTTTTCTCATTGCTTTTTTATAGCTATCATGGCTATGTTTATACTACAATATTCCTCTGATACGTGTACTTTTTTGGACAAATATAGTAGTTATAGTCACTTTAAACAGAGGGAAGGGTAGTTTAACCCTTTCATCCATTAATCCCATTATTTTCCTTTCAAATCAAACATGCAAGAAATATGTTGTATATTTGGAAAATAATTTGACTGTAAGTTGTATATGGCTGTTCAGCACACTGGTTGAACTTGTTAGGAAAGATATAACACCAGATTCACTAATTAAACATATAGTTGAAATTCAGAAATATTTTAGGAATCACCACAAACCATTATCCTGGCTCTCCCATTGCCCTGGTAGTATGAAGCTGCAGCTTCCTTGTGACACAAGGTGGAAGAGTCAACTAATGTGTGTAGACTCTTTCATTCATAACAGACCAGACTTCATGAAAATTGTCCAGGACCACGAGGGAGAGTTAGAGAGTGCTATTATTAGAAAGATTATGGATTATAACCTATTTAAGAATGCCAGAGACTTGGCAGAGCAGCTAAGACCTATTTCCCATGCGATTGATATCAGGGTGACTCGGCAACACTGGCTGATGCATGTAATGTTTGGATTAACCATAAAAACAACACTGCTTGAACCACATAAAAAGCATGTATCCGCTCGTTTTCACAAGGCAGTCTTGCCAGAGCACCTCGTGGCATACACACTACACCCAAAGTACCAAGGAGAGCTGCTCACACCAGATCAGCTTGAAATCATAAACAAATGGGTTATAAGTAACGGCAAAGTCACTGAACAAGTTACAACAGGTTCAAAATTCTGCAGCCCGTGTCCTGATGAAGATCAAGAAACGTGATCACATAACCCCTGTATTGAAACACCTCCACTGGCTACCTGTCCGTCAACGAATTGACTTCAAACTTATCCTCCTAACATGGAAATGCATGCACGATGAAGCGCCAGAATACATGAAGGATCTCTTATGCCCCACCATCCGCACCGTGCTCTTCGCTCTACAGATCAACACCTGCTAAACATTCCACGATCCAATCTGAAGTCATGTGGAGACAGAGCTTTCAGCATCGCCGTGCCAAAACTTCGGAATACCCTACCACTGGATATTAAAACGATAAGCTCTAGGGAGAAATTTAAAGAAAGACTAAAAACACATATGTACCGAAGCGCCTTTGAAAATTAGTCAAATTGATAAATGGCGCTATGCAAGTGCTGTATTATTATTATTATAAAGTGGCTTCAAACGTGGAAGCAGCTGCGCAGACATTGTATGGGCTCAACGCATGCTTATGTCGGTAGTCGTGTCCAAACACTGGGATTTCCACAAAATGGGCATTGACATGTCACAAGCCTTCGACACAATTAAACGCTCAAAGATCCTAGATGTACTACACCAGGCCAGTTGCAGTGAAGGTGAGCTAGGACTAGTGAGACTACTGCTTGTAGACACCAAGCTGAGAGTATGAGTGAAGTCTATAGAGTTTGAGACATCAATCGGCTCCCCACAGGGAGATGGTCTATTCCCTGTGCTCTTCACCTGTTACCTGGCTGCTGCATTGGAATCTGTGCGAGAAAACTCCACAAGATGACCAACCCCCACCCCGATGTCAATACTGGGCATGCCACTAGCGATGGAATATGCTGACGATGTGGACTTTATAGATGAGGAAAAGAAACACCTTGATGCACTTCTCCCAATAGCTGCAAGCAAATTAAAAATTGATAATCTCTGAATGAATCCAAAACAGAGTTCACCCACATATACCTATCTACAAAGCATGAAATTAAAGAAAATGACGATCCACTCTGTGGCGGCGAACCATGGAGGAAAAAGTAAAATCCTGGGCTTTGTAGTAGTGCTGACATCGCTGCACGCTGCATCATGGAGAACATAGCTTTCCAGTCCTTCTGGAAGCTATGGATTCGTAGGTCAAAGATGCCGTTGTTAAAAAGCCTACATTTATACAATGCAACCAGCGTATCCTTGATGCTGTATAACTGCAACAGCTGGGCAGCTCCAAAGGCAGCTCTAGACAAACTTGACGCCTGCCACCACAAACAACTAATGGGCGATTCTATGAAAAGTATCCCTGCACTACAAAAATTTTAAAATCTTTAAAATTAACTTATTTGTTTTTACCTTGCTGTCAAGAGTCTAAATTATGTTAATTAGAATAAATTTTAGTATTGTGCTATGTAGAAAGGTATAATTTGTGTGCTAAAATTAAGTATACAGTAATAAAGCTGAAAATACAAATTGGGGTAGGGCAAACTAAAATTGAAATTCTAAGAAAATGATCTAAATTATGGGCCATTTTATGACTCAGTATTACTCTTTAGTATACCAGCTAGCACTATGAACCTCTAAAACATAATTTTGTTGCTGGCAAAATCTTTGAATAAACAAATAATAGGGTATGGATAATTATGTCCCGTACAACACTTAAAAGCTATATATTTTTTAATAGCTACAAAAAAATGTGTCTATTACCACCAAATTAAGTTTTCTCTCTATAAACACACCTATATACCCAAATGATTATTATGAGCAAAAGTCATAATAAGAAGATAAAAAAGAGGTCCAAACTTTGTCCCATACAACACTGCATGATAACTCACTGTCACCCTCAACCACTCAACCCCTAATAGCTAATTAGCAATAAGTTACATTATTTCTTTAGTGTAACAATAAACATGGAACTATAAACTAATATTATCCTGCTCAAACACTCCCAAAACCTGTATATAAAGGCCACTACATGGACCAAACAAGTGGTATTTATATACAGGTGGCCTTTATATTGAAGGTCAAAAGGATGACTTTCATGGTTTTGGAACTAAATAAAGGTGGTCTTTATGTAGATGTGCCATTCTATAGAGGTGGACTTTAGGGCAGATTTGACTGTGTAGACCGTAAATAGGTAATGTGGCTTTGTAGAAAGTACACACAATTAGGTGTCTATACAGTGAGCTAGGCAGCAACGAGTTTCAGGCAAATTATTTTCTGAATGCATTGCATGCAAGTATTGTGCTGATTTTCTATAGTAAGGGCTGTAAGCTTAGACAGCAACTGTCATATGGTTTTCTCTGCTTATATGTACATGTATATATGTGCTCTGCAGTTGGTAGCTTAGACAGCAACAAGCTCTTAGTGATTTCATGGACCAGTCGCCCACCTCTAGTACTGTGTAGATTTCTGCTGATCATTTTACAGCAAATAGTGAACCAAATCTGTGCACTAAGTGTATCAGTCATGCCATAATGGCAGAAAAGACAGAACCTAATTCAGTGGCTATCAAGTGTAAAGAATATAGAACAAGATAGAAAGACAAGTATCCAGACTTTGAATGCAGAACGTGAAAGAATTAAAGCCTATTGTGAATCAAAAAAATTGTCAGAGACTAGTAAAGATATTGACGACAAAAGAAAGCGTGAAGCAGATCGTAAAATACAATATAGAAAAAGGAAAAAAGAGGAAGCGTGTCAAGAACTCTTAACACCTGATAGAAAAAACGCATATGAACGTCCTCAAAGCTTTGGAAAGGCAATGACCCGAGTACTGCGAGCTTTGCCACAATCTCCACAGAAAAAACAAGCTGTTGTAGCTGGTATTGCCAAACGTGTTGGACTAAAATTGGAGGACAAAATGAATGCTGAACTTTCAAAACATGGATGCAGCCTAGATGAAAATAAAAAAGCAACGGCTATAAGTTTTTTCTTTCGACCAGATAGTGTGTATACTATGCCTGGTATGAAGGATGAAATGGTTGTATGGGATGAACATGGTACAAAACATAGAAAACTTCCTCACTATGTTTCTCCGCGAGGCGTATTCTATATATAAAAATGAACGTGAACAAGGTGAATCTGTGTCATTCGCTAAATTTGCCAGTTGAGACCCGAAAATGTACTGCTTTTAAAAGACTCGCCAAGCGATCAGTGCAACTGTGTCATTCATGAAAACTTACGGCTGATGTTATGCGGCTTCAAAATATGCTATGACTCTGACAAATTCTGTGCTTCTGTACCACACCAAATTCTCTATGTTGGCGTGCCAATTGATTTTGATGATGATACTCCAGTTAAATGGAAAGAATGGGAGAACATTGAGAAAGAAAATGGTGATGGTTCATCCCGTAGAGTGCTTACTTGTAATACAAAACGGGGAAAATCAAAAGAACTTACAAATACTGAAACACAGCATGGCACTTACTGTCATTCATATTAATGTTAAAAGGATTCAGGCGCAAGACTGAGCATGACAAAATCAATCTTACATCTAGGCTCCTGCAGGTCGACTTTGCCATGAACTATTCATGCGAATATCAAGATGAAGTACAGTCTGCCCTATGGAGTCGAGCTGCAGTTATGTTGTTTACTGCTGCTGTTAACTATCAGGACAAGTGTAAGATATACCTGATATGCTCGGATTCAACAGATAAAGGGAAAAATACAGTTGCGGTTTTTATAGATACTTTGTATGATTTCATTGTGAAAGATGAGTTTATCGCTGAACATGAAATTTTGTGGAGCGATGGACCATCATCCGAGTTCAAAAATCATTTTATGGTTCATTTTCCGAAGTATTTGTCAGAAAAGCATCAAAGACCGTTTTTGTGGAAGTACTTCGCAACCTCACATGGAGAAGGTATCATCGATGGTGCAGGCGGTAGAGCCAAGTCTATCATTCGCCAAGCAGTCATGAGCAAAGCCCTTGATGCTCCTATTGTTCAAAGTTCAGAGGATTTCGCAAATTTGGCCAAACATCTGCTTGAAAAAACAACTGTGATTCACATACCCCAGGCTGAAATACACATCAAATTTTCGGAGATGAACATTTTATGAGAGGACGCCCATGGAGTTCCTGGCATACAGAAAATGCACATCATCAGCTTTGATACTGATATGAATGCTGATATGAAGTGTTGGAAAAATGCGTCGGATGATTCAAGTGGCACTTGCAATAACAACATTGACCATTCTGATTCTGTTATCTATCTTGTAGTGGGAGATTGGTGTCTTGTTAGATATGAAGGACAAGATTTTCCTGGAGAAGTTAAGTGTTCAAGCAGGACAGGAGTATGAAGTTAGTGTGATGCATCGTGCTGGTGGATATTTCAAATGGCCAGCAAAAGCTGACAGCATTGTCTATCCATCTTCCAGTATGATAAAAAAGATCAGTCCTCCAATTCCTGTTGGTAGAAGGGGACAATACATGTTTAATTTTTAGATTTTGTGAACAACTGCTGAAAGCTGTTATATGAAATGTACTGTAATTCAGTTAGGATACTATGTACTGTAATTAGTAATACAGGCAGCTGGCCTGTAAAGTGTAAACTTGATCTCTTTGTGATGAATAAAAAGGAATTCCATTATAGATGCACTTTTAAAATGTGGTTTGAGGATTTCTTTTTATCAAGTATTAATATTTTGCAGAGATTTTTTAAAAAGATGATGGGACAAAATGTCCCGTACAACACTGTCCCGTACAACACTATGACTACATTATTTTGTCATAAGAGTATTAGAAAATAATTAAAGTGATGATCAAATGAAGTATGGGTAATCAAACTAGACATATGTAGAAATGTTCTGAGGCATATAACTTCTGATTTAGCAATCAGACTTCACAGACTTTTTAAGTTGAACATTTATATGAAAAATTTTCTGCTTCCCTGTGTCCCGTACAACACCAAGTTAAATTTGCTCTAACTTTCCTCAGAAGGAAGATATATAATTTACTTTGCTGTCAGAGGAATCACATCATCCTATATTACTTGCATGCGCAATATCATTCTGGTTTGTAAATAACTTAATAGATTTTTTGACAAAAATATGCTCTGGATGTCTGGTACAACACCGGTGGAATCGCCCCTATGCACCATCACTAGACACCGATGGCCAGAGAGCATAATTTCCAACGATGCACTATACAAGATGTGTAATACGTCGCCGCTGTCTGTAAAAGTCGCCCAGCAAAGATGGTCCGGTCCATCTTTGGCCATGTGCTAAGGATGCCAGAAGACACACCAGCACAGAGAGCCTTGGAATTCACCCTACTCGGAGCCAGCAAATACAGAGCCAGGAGAGGACGTCATTGCATAAATCTGCTAAGCGTGCTACGAAGTGAACTCAAGAAAAGCAGGATTAGGTACACTCAAGTCAAGAATGGACCTGAGGAAGCTAATGATTTTGGCTGAGGACAAGACACAGTGGGCAAAAGCGAAGACGGACTGATTGCAGCTGTAGGATGTTTCTACTACTACAGCCGCAGAATCATACATACAGATATCACATTATAAGTTTCTTGCAGATTTTCGAAATTATTTATATATTTTCTAATTTCCAAATTTGCTTCAAAACATTAGGCATTTGGTAGATCGTAGCGAAGATTGGAGGAAATCTACTCCACGTTTCAACCCGAAAAATTATTTTCAAAATTCTCATTTTCATGTGATAATTAATGAATTACATGATACATAGATTTTCCAAATGGAAGTTGCTTTTCAAATATGATAAGCCCTAAATATTCTAGGTTTTTTTTTTTTAATTTTTGGCATAGCCAATTAATAACATGCAATTGAACTGAAGTTTGTGATAATTATAGGCCAATCACTTTATTAAAGAATGACTGATATAGGCATACGTCTTTATTTAAAATAACATGAAATTATATTTCACAGCGTCACAACAGTAGGCCTAATTTTCGTCACAGCGCTTAGATCATTTTGCTCTTAGTCGGCATGGCTGAAAAAACAAACATAATAAAATTTGTCAGTCACCAGCAATTAGGTATGGATTTCAATCTATCAGAGTCAATATAACAGAAATATTATATATACTATTACTATATAATGCACACGTATAGTATTAGTATATATATATATATATATATATATGTTATATCGACTCTGTTAAATCGACATAGACATAGGGTAACATATAGGTAACACATGGATAATAATAAAACACACACTAATATAGGCTGCCAAAATGGGCTGCCGAAAATGTACTCCAAGCTGCCGAAAATGGTTGGCTGCCGAAATGTCTATACACCCATGGCTGTCTGAGGTACATTTTAGTCAGGCATGGTGGTCTGAGGAAGCTGAGACAAGACACAGTGGGCGAAAGTGAAGAAGGACTGATTAGAGCAGCGCTGTAGGATGTTTCTACTACTACAGCCACAGATTACAGTAATCATACATGTATACAGGACATGAAATAAGTATTTGAGAAGTATTTCAAATACTTAGCATACATGCCATAAGTATTTGTATTTAAATACATTCCAAAAACAAGTATTTGAAGAATTCTGAAGTATTTGTATTTAAATACTTTTAAAAGTATTTGACCCCAGCCCCTGTGTTCAATACTGTTGCATACGTTTTGTGTTTGATTTCAGACAACAAGTCCAACAGTGCCCACTGTGCCAACAGCCTCCGCATCAACAACCAGCAATGGCCCCATCCATGCTGATGACATGACATCCAAAGATTACTATTTTGACTCTTATGCCCACTTTGGCATCCATGAGGTGAGTCATTTGATAATCCAATAGCAGATTGTTTCTAATATAGTAATAAACCTGATGCAGTGATGGCAGTTTCAATTTTTGTGTGTTTCTGCCGGTTAATGTTAGAATCAAATTATTTAAAAATATTCAATAGGTGTCTTGATTTTGAGACACTGGGTGTGAGTTTGACACCCTGTAGTTGTGACTTAGATGACCCATAACTAGTGTTGCGCGCTTTCTGCTTTGAAACATCGCGATCGATTTTATTTTTTTAAATCGTGATTTTCGATTAAATCGTAGGTCCAAACTCCCAAAATTATAAGCCAAGCTAACGTGACAAGTCACGAAAACTGGGACATGGAATTTCTAGAAAAAGTTGAAATAAATGCTACAAAAATAGCACGGAATTAGAACACAATTTCATGCGACAAATTCTTAGCATCGTACGTCTATGCTTAATGTATACCTTATATCCATCATCGCGGGAGTGAAATTATTAATTGCGACCGCCTAAATATTGCGCATAGTTTAATAAACATCGTTTATTTCATTAAAAAATTTGACATAAAATATCGTCGAGTAAAAATATAAATCCCACTCCCGCTTATAGCCTCCCTTTGTAGGATGAGTTTAGGTCATTACCCGAGTAGCGCAAAGACGCTAATGTTAATACCCGGGGAGATACTGTGCAATCCACATACATAAGACGTTTGAGTAGCTTTGAGAGTAACGGCGTACTCGTCCTATAGTGCAGTTTATAGTTGCGTTCAGAATGTACGATTTACATTTAAGAGTAATCAACAGAACACACAGTTCAAAATACAACAATCTGGAATGCAGTTGCTTTATTTTCTTTAATTAGACATGACAACCGAATCAAAAAGGAAAAGTAATTACTAATTAAGAGTATATACTTGGTATTTCACGACAGACTCAGGGTCTGCAGCGAAAGAAAGAAAATTATATAGCAATTCGACGGAGTAACTAGCTGGTTTTCTCAATGACGAAGGTGTTACCTCACTATTGTTAGCTTGTTTATTGTAACGCTTTGTGTTGTGATTAGTAATTATTCGACACATGCATGGCATGGTGGGATATAACACAATGAGCCCAGGCGTGAATCGATTATAATTGTACTCATGTACTGTTAAATGCGACGGAACGGTACACACTTCAGATTTTAAACAAACATGAAATTTTTGACGATTTTCCGATTTTTCCTCAATTTTATCGTAAAAATCGCAATCTTAAAAATAAATCGAACATCATGATTAAATCGAAAAATCATGCAAGCGTACTCATGACTGTGTATGAAATGTCATATAATTTGACCATGGAAGTCCAGGCCCTATTTTTGGCCCGACCGCTAAAAGCAATGGTTTTAACCAAATTACATGTATTTGAACCATTTTAGACTTCCGAGTCCCCGATTCCAGAATATTTATATCCGAGTACTCGCTCTAAAATAAACTCTTTAATTGGAGGCGAATCACGTGATTTGTATTTTTTTCGCGATGCCATTTTATATCAAATTGTGGATTAATTTTGATGTAATAAACAACCTTTATTAAAGGATACGCAATATTTAGGCGCTCAAATCAAATAATTTCACTTCCCCGGTGATGTTTTGAGGTATACATTAAACATAGGCATAGGCGGTGAGAATTTTTACGTGAGAAAATTGCTATTCCTCCTTAGCTGCTTGACATATTTCAACCAAATTTGACTAGATGCATTCTATGGTGGCAGGCTCTAGAACTTCTTTTCAGAATTTTGATTGATAAACTTTTTGGGTGAAAATCTTAAATTTTTTATGAAAAATGTTCCGGAAATGGTCAAAATGCTACTCCTCCTTAGCTGCATGACATATTTCAACCAAATTTGACTAGATGCATTCTATTGTAGTAGACTCTAGAACTTCTATTCAGAATTTTGATTGATCAATTTTTTGGGTGAAAATCTACCGGAAATTGTCAAAATGCTACTCCTCGGCTGCTGAACATATTTCAACCAAATTTGATTAAATGTATTGTATGGTGGTAGGCTCTAGAACTTTTATTGATTGATCAATTATTTGGGTGAAAATCTTTGATTTTATGAAAAATTTACTGGAAATTATCAAAACGCATCTCTTTCTTAACTGCTTCAAGGATTTCAACAAAATTGTGCTGAAGTGAGTAGGCTCCAGATGCTGTATTCAGAATTTTGATTGGTCAATCTGTTGGGTGAAAATCAGGTGTTTTTTTAATGAAATATTTGCTGGGAATTGTCAAAGCACATCTTAACAGCTTGACAGATTTTAACCAAATTTCACTTTGATGCATAGATCCTACAGTGCTAGAATCTGGACTTTCTATTTAGAATTTTATTTGGTCGATTTTTATGGTGGCCATCTTTTTAATGTAAAGATTCATGTATATTTAAATGCAAATGTTTCAAATGCTAATGGTCCAGGTGAGTGTCACAGGCCCTTGCCTTGGGCCTCTTGTATTGATAAGAACTGGTTGTTTCACCACAAGGTTTTGTGTACCAGTGAAATACATAATCGCCACGCAGGGAACCATCTTTCCAATGTGCTCCAAGAACATGTTTAGAGATATAAACTATCCGAAGGGAATCTTTCTGGTTTAACAACTGATGTGTCTAACATTGTCCTGTGTATGCAAATATTAAAATGGCCACACATAAGATGTTTTGGACACACCCTTCAGTTAAATATAGATGCTGGATTTAATCTAGACCCCATCTCTAAAGCTGCGAGTGCTGGTAAACATGTTGCCACACATTTCAGGAAATCGGCCTTGGCAACAAGTACATTGAAAACTAAACAGAAACAGATGGGGATTGTAGAACATGCACTGTTGCAAGATGTTGCCACCAGGTGGAACTCAACATATTTCATGTTCCAACGTCTCGTGGAGCAGTGATTGGCGATTTTGCTGTCCTCCATGATGGGAAAATCACGAAGCAAGGTGATGCCCGAGTACTGGAACTAAGTGATGACATATGGCGAACAGTAGAGGAGATAACACCTGTTCTGAAACCACTGCAGCTGGCCACAGCAGTTGTCTGCTCAGATTTGCCAACTTTAAGCATGATATACCCTATAGTCTCAGGTCTGGTTCAAAACCACCTCTCAGATGATACCGCCAGTATCAAGGTTGTCTCAGGTTTCAAGAGAACTGTCAGGAATGATTTCACCAAGAGATACAAACCTGACAGTGATCTTCACAAACAACCATACATTATCGCAGCAGCTCTGGACCTACAGTACATATACGGAAGTTTTTTCCAGAGGTTGATCAAACAGCTGTGTGGACATAATGTCATATGTGAAAACTATTGCACTCTCAACCAAATGATGACAGCACTGCAGCCACTGCTGAGGGTCTGAATGATCGGACAGACGCTACTATGATCACAGGTGACACTGACCAGAAACCTACAGAAATTGCCAATGCCACAGACTTAGTGGGGTCTCAACCTAAGCGTTCTAAACTGGAGCAAGCAAACCAAACGATGGCTTTCCTTATGGGTGATCTGCAGGACTGTTCCGAGAATGTTTCTCAATGTGGCAAAGATGTCGAACTCTTACGGTGTATCATACCGGAATGAACGTACCATTGTGGACATGAGTCCACTCAGTTGGTGGAAACTAAATGCTGGTCGATTCCCATCTTTGAGCACACATGCCAGGAGATTTCTTGTCATTCCCGGAACATCAGTTCCATCTGAGCGTATATTTTCAGCAGCAGACAACATTGTGATGAAGAGAGCCTCACTCGATCCTGCTACTGTAAACGAACTAATCTCCCTTCGAGAAAACTTTGTGACAAGCACAGAGTAAGCTCTTTTCCATCGGAGTTAACAGCATTGATGTCAGCTCCAAGTGTTGAAAGTGAAAGCACAGATGTTTCAATAAATGTACTTAAACTGCCTACATTACCTACTCTTCCAGAGGAACTGCTTGAATAAATTCAAATTTCCTCAGATGAGTCGGTTCTAAAGTTGTTGTTTCTAGTCAGACTTAGAGCTTCACGATATACCGATATTATATCGAATACCCGTATCATAGCTATACCATTAGTCTTACAGATATGATTTTGCTGGTATCGAGATATAAGATAAAACCTGTATTATTTTTCCGACGAACGAAAATTGGTACCATAAAACGCTCATTAGTAGCGCGTCTTCTAATAGGACAAGGGCTGTAAATTCTTTAAATCCAAACCTCTGCGAAAGGGTGGCGACTTCCATTAGGTATATTTCAAGAAAAAAATTGAAAAAACACATTAAAAAATCTTCATGGTAGAAATTCTTACCATCTTATGCCTATGGTTAATATATACCTTATATCCATCATCGCGGGAGTGAAATTATTAATTAGTACCACCTAAATATTGCGTATATTTTAATTTTTATTTCATCAAACTTAATCAAAAGTTTGACATAAAATGACGTTGCGAAAAAATAGAAATATGTTTTTACCTGAGGAGCATGAAGAGGCTAATTGTAGTACCCGGTTAGAGACTTGCACAATCCACAAATAGGAGGGTAGCTTCGAGTCGTCCTATAGCTGATTAATACGGCGAGTAATACTCGGTAGAATGTAATGTAACCAAGTCGGCTGGGACGAAATCGCCACGTGAACAAAATTCTTGCCTGTAAATATACTGCTGAATACATTTACTGATTAGGTAATATTGAATTTATTGCTCAAATTGTTTTAAAAACATCTTCTGTATATATATTTATTATTAATTGGCATATGCGACATTGCAAAATCTGTTTTTATTTGGGAGGTCTCCTTCTAGTCCAGATAAAGTTCAGCGGAATGCCTCCAATCGCCAAAGAGCTTTAATTTGTTCATCCAACTTAAGAAGGGATCTAACCACATCTTTTTTCTTGCATTGTTTTGGTTCATCTGATGTTGGTTTACGATAATACATGTGCAATGACTTGTCAGTTTGAGTATTATTTCATCATTTAAGAATCATACACATAAGATTTACAAACATTACAAAGAATATAATTACTACACACAATGTAGCCCACAATATTGGTTATTGCAATATGGCAGGCAAAAGGAAAGAGCGGTTTCCCTTTGATGATATCGCATTTTTGGGAGGCCGTTCTAACCCAAAATTCTGAGCCCAAAAATGTGATAAAAGTTTATACTAATGCATTATACGCCCGCCCTACCCCAAACACCCCCCACCCCCTCCCACACACACACACACAAACACACTTCTGTCCTTGAGCAAAATGAGCAAAAAAAATGCAATATAGACACAAAATTATGGTATACATCAATGCAGATAGCCAGGAAAATTAGTAAAACGTATGTTTACATTCATAACCAGCGTGTTTGACTCATAACATTGATATTTGTATAATATCTAATATCAACGGCTTTAGCTGTTCGCAGTTTAACTTGGATAGTTGATATGGGACGAGATGGTCACTGGTTACCGGTATCTCGTGATCTTGTGATCTCCACGCGAAAATAATTGTAATTTCGTGGCAAATTCAAATCATTTGTAGGCGCGATTTGGGAGAGTTTCAACCTTTTTGGGATATGATTTAACTGAAGATAGTTCAAATTTAGCGTTTACTATCAAGATTCGTGTGATTTCTCGGTTTTATTGTGGAAATTTGTGGCGACTATTTAAGCAGCGCTTATATACGTTGAATATGGAATCATACTACTCAAGCCTCACTTTTTTTTCCCATCAGAATAATACCGGTATTAAAGGTATACCGGTATGAAAATTGATATCGATACCGATATTCATTTTTCTAATACCGTGAAGCCCTAATCAGACTGCCCGATGGATTAGTTTTACCCGTTGTTTCTGCAGTTGCTTGTGCATTGTTATTGTTCCGAGGTGTTCTCACTGTTGTGTTTATTTTATAGCATTTTAATGGTTATACCCAAGTACCCATACCTGTATCTCAATTTCAAGCCAACCAAAACATGATTATTGATTTTTATAGATTAATATTGAATATTTTGAAACTTAATTTATATACCACAATTTGATTATTCAGTACTATTTTAACAAATTTATCACTGACTTATCAGTGACAGATTTTCAAAAATAGTCTTCTGTTGGCTTGCAGATGGACATTTCTCAAGACCACTGCCAATGCTGGTTCTGGCCAGTTGACCGTTAAGGGGTTACCTTGGCATTACAGCCATATCTCAATTTTCGTGTTAAAAGTAACATCACAGACTTAGTTAGATTAACCCTTTATTGGCTAATTATTGCTCAAATTTGTTTTAAAATTTTCAATTTACTCTAAAAAAAAATAGCCATCTTGAGATTATTTTTGAAAATTTACTGCTGGAATAACTGGCTCGCTTATCGAGTCAGTCATTCGTGGTCAGTTTTCAAAAAAAAATTTCTTTTGGTCTGCAAATGGACATTAGCAGAAAATCTTTAATTTTCCATATTCTTTCAAGTCGGAAAAGGTTTCCTATAATTTGAATAATTTCATACTTTTCCTAACTTTCCATGCTTGTGTATGAAAACTATATGACCCCTTGACTGTTTGATTCTGTTGAAAGGGTCAATTGACTGATTTCGGATCTCTTGCTTATGTCTGATGACTGTGTGTGCCACAATGCACATTGATGAAACTTAATCATCAGCCATCATAATGATATTTATGAGTGGAATGATAATGGATCTATCTATCTCTAGCTATTCACTGCCCATTTGTAGCTTAGCTCTGTCCACGTTTTGCGCATGGTGTGATCGATTTATATACTCTGAACGCTGAATTCCCAGAATCTCAATTTCAAGCTAACTATATAAGTAAGCTGTTGAATATTTTGAAACAAATCTAACCTATGGCAGCAACAGCCCCAGACAAATTAGTTTCAAAATATTCAACCGACGTCTGCCTGTTTATTGAATAGTAAAGAGTCTAAAGACATACAATTTGAAGAATTTGTATATATATATATATATATATATATACACTTGAGGGACTTTGCAATGTTCATGATGGAGCTAGATACATCACTATGCATTGTGACGTCCCCCTACATGGCTACATATGACATAATTAAGTATTGACGTCATATACTTGACTGACAGATTTCCCAAGATCGGATCCATCCATTGATAATTAACGTGTTATGCTTCACATATATGTGAAATAGTGAATTATTGAGTAATAAATTGCCATATAATTAATTGGTTTGTTTTGCTTAAAAGGTAAAACCACAGTTATTTTGCCAAAATTTGGTCATATTTCCAAAAATGTTGGTCCCATTCCCAGAATTATTAATTTCTCCGATCAGTACTTACCATTACATTACTCATTGATAATACAGCTATCCTGAAAGCTGGCCCTAGGAATCTAGATTTAGTAAGCTTTACGGGGTCCTGGAGCCAGGTACCCGGCTCACAACAAACGGGTACCCACCTGCCAGAGACACTCATTCTTGTTTGCATAGCGACAAGAGATACATTGCTTTTTTGCGTGGAGAAATCAGTTTTCTTTGTGTTTTTCTGTGTGCCTATTTGCTGTTTCGTTACTGGAATTACTGGATTTAACTATGGAAGGAGCCTCTGATTCTCAGGTCATATTCTTTCTTGTTATTTATCTAGCTATATGGAGACTTATGTCTGTAATTTTGTCTCCCATTTTCTAACCCCGGAACTGGGACGTGTGGTTACAATGAAATATGCCAGATAAGATCGCCTCCTTTAAATCCCAATGGCGATCAGGCAGTAATATGAAACTAGGTATTGGCTTACATTTTTAAGACTAAAAATCGGCTTACGTCGTTCAACCATATGGTCCGAGCGGGTGACGTCACACCCTTTTATTTCTCGGATTATTTTGGTGAAGGAAATGTTTCATTAATTCGCGCATCTTATTCTGGGTGCTGCGTGCATTTTGTGCCAGAAACTAGAATTATGTCAAGTTTTGTGTGTAATCACGATCTGTTTGCATTGATCGATGATTTCAAAATTCTTGATTAAAATGTGTGTTCTGCAGTTTTACCGTGTTCTACACCAGTATGATAATTCATTTCGTTGTTCCTTCACTTGGCCTTCGTTTGAGTAGTATAATTTTGAAATTAATTCTTAGATATGCCGCGAATTTATTCGATGTGGTTCCTGTTTCCGTGTTTATACATCTTTCAGGATCAATTTATGGGTGTATTATTGGCCCGCTCTCGTTCTTGTTTCCAGCTTATGCGATCTAAAATTCTTGGTTGTAACGTTGCGGGTGTGGGGTGCCGGAGGGTTAACTCTTAATTTATTGTCAAAATATTTGAGAATTATTTGTCTGCATTCCATTCCTGTTTCGTTCCGCTTGCTTATTTGAGGTTTTTGCTTGTTTTCAGGCCAAGCCTACCCCGTCGTCTTGGCCAGAGTGTCACAAATTCGTCGAGATCACGTTTAAGGATCCTGTCTGTTCGATGTTCATCATGTAATGTTGATAATAGGTGTAATGTCTGTTCAGTGTGGCCCATCGAGTTTTTGGTCCGAATTCCTTGCCCAGAAGTCTGGGTCTGATGCGGGATCAGGCGGTTCGAAACTGTTGGAGGGTTCGGAGATGGCACCCCTGGCGTGGGTTGGGCCCGCTATGCAAGGCTTCAAAGCGTCCTGCCCACGCTGGTGTCGTCTCTGATACCGAAGACTGTAGGGCAATCTCTGTGTCAGGTACGGACCATGTCCGTGGACAGGTTTCTGGACTGGTTACCGAGGGGGCCATCTCGTATGGCTCCCTGGCGGTCCCGTCGGGCTCCTGCCTGGCGGGTACTGCATCTCTGCGGCCACTTCTGGGTGGTCCAGTAGCGGTAGTCGGGCATGGGAGCCATTCGCCAGGACGGGTGATGTGTTCATGGGCATGTCTTCTTCGGAGACGGACTGGTCCGATGCTCTGGTTTCGGGCTTGACCGAGGAAGACATGCCCCCATCCATCAGCTGCGTCGATTCGGACGGGGCTGTTGCCCGCAGCTTGGATTCAATCCATTGGACTGGATCCACGGTTCAAGGAATTGCTCGAGGCTATCTATAGCAAGCAACTCTTGACCAAGAGCCAGCTCCCTGCGGCCACTAGGGAGGTGCGGGCAAGGTGTTGTATCCCAAGAGGGTCACTGAGGATGCCCGTTGGGTTCTTGGGGTGCAGAGGCCTGGAGTGGGTCGTCCCGCTCAGGCGCTTGTGGACAAATCCTAAGCACACAATGAGGAAGTCCTGTCCCTTTGCGATGAGGGACTGAGGGCAGCAATGAATGCTGGCAATCACTCCTATTGCTTGCTTCGGTCGGTGTCGGCTGAAGCTGAGGCAGGCCACCCTGTGCCACCTGTTGCACTTTCTTGCGTTAACGACGGCCTTGTGGTGTTGGCCAGGGTGCAGGCGCATGTTACGAAGTCCAGGAGGCAGATGGTCCGTGACCATGTGTGTCTGGCTACGGCTGTCAGGGAGCGTTTGCTTGGAACACCCCTGAACAGCCCTAGCATCTTTGGTGGCCACGCGCAGGCCATCCTAGAGGACACAGCTAACATTGCGCAGAGTCGGTTAGCGGTTAACCTTCAGCTAGTGCATCAGGCGCATGCACTAGGGGCTGTTGCGAAACCTGCCTCCAAGAAGCATAAGAACAAGGCGAAAGCCAAGCCAGCTACTTCCGCTCTTGTTGGGCCTTCTCAGCCGCCTGTGGCTAAGAAGGTGAGGAAGGTTGTGGAGGCTCCTGCCAAGCCCAGTGGTCCTGAAAGGCGGAAAGGAGGGGGGCAGATCGTACCTAAGGGTATGGTAGCTTGCTTCGTATCCGTCTGGACTGCACCTCTGTGACAGGAACAGCGGTGCCAGTTAGACCAGTCAAGCCATGACCAAAATGGTTCTTTCTCCCTCATTAAGAGGGTGGGGGAGTGGATCGCGAGCTAGAAACCTGCATGAGGCGTCAATGGGCCTATAGTGGGTGGAAGGCTCATACGTTTCGTCAAGGCTTGGCAAGGTGTGACGTCAGACAGTCTGGTCCTGGGATGGATATCCCAGGGATACATGCCAGAGTGGTGGGATTTCCCGCCACAAAATCTGTCTTTGGTACCTGTCTGGACTCCCGTTCCAAGGGAGGCAGAAAAATTAGAAGCCATTCAAAACGAGGTGTCAGGTTTGCTTCTGAAGGGAGCAATAAAACCAGCAATCCAGGGCACTCCAGGCTTCTATTCAAACATGTTCCTTGTCCCCAAGAGCAGAGGGGGCGGGGGTGGTGGAGACCTGTACTCAATCTTAGGCCATTAAATTGGTTTATCCATACGCGTCGGTTTCAGATGGAAACTCCGAGATCGGTAATGGCAGGATTGAGGAAAGGAATGTGGTGTGTGTCAATCGATCTGAAAGATGCATATTTCCACATTCCAATAAACAGGGGTTGTCACAGGTTTCTGAGATTCGCGTTTCAGAATCAGGTATGGGAGTTTGTAGTAATCCCATTCGGGTTGTCGACAGCCCCAAGTGTTTTCACCAGAGTGATCCTAGCCGTGACCGCGGTTCTCAGAAGAGAAGATGGCGCTTCACACCTACATAGACGATTGGCTTATCAAGGCAGACACTCCAGCCAGGTTAGGAGTGGATACTGCTCTGACTCTGAAATTGCTTTCTGATCTAGGCTGGATAGTCAACAGGGAGAAATCCGAGTTGACGCCGACTCAACACTTCGTTTATTTGGGGATGCGATTCGATCTGGAAGAAGGCAGGGTTTACCTGTCAGAGCCCACAGTGGTGTCTGTTAGCCATCCTGAAGAGTTTTCGATTGGGAAACTACATTCAGTCGAGGTTTCTTCAGATGATGGTCTGTATGGAGCAGGTAATCCCGTACACTGCTCTGATGCGAAGATCTATCCAGTTGTATCTGATATCTCTGTGGAAGCAGAGAACAGAACCCCTATCAACATACATAAATCACCCACACTGTGTATGAAGGTATGGCACTTGATTCAATGGTGCAGGAACTACTCAGTTGTTTTGAAAGCAGCTCACATTCCTGGGCGATTGAACATTCTGGCGGATGCTTTGTCTCGCACAGAGAATTCTGCCAGCAGAATGGTCTCTCAACGCTCCAGTTCTACAAAGGTTCTTCGAGCATTGGGGCAAACCAAACGTGGACTTGTTCGCCACACGGGAAAATGCTCAAATCATGACTTATGTCTCCGATTCCACATCCAAATGCCATCGATACAGACGCTCTGGCGATAAGCTGGAGAGGGATGCATGCTTATGCGTATCCACCCACCATTCTTCTACCGACGGTTTTGGTGAAGATCAGGGAGGCGCCATGCCTGGTCCTGCTAATAGCGCCGTTTTGGGCCAGCAGGAGGTGGTTCACGGATCTCCTGGATCTGCTGGTGAACGATCCAGTTCAACTGCCCGAGATTCCGAACATAATCTTCCAGGCCAAGGGCCGCTTCCTACACGAGCAGCCCAAAATGTTCAAATTGACTGCGAGGATGTTATCAAACAACATTCCACGTCGGAAGGCTTTTCTGAACAGGCTGCGAGAACAGAATAAGCAGCCGCGAGAAGGGGGTCAACCTTCAAGTCATATAACTTGTGGTGTGAAGGAAAGGGTATTGATCTCTTTCAATCCACTATTCAGCAAATAGCAGACTCTGAGCTGTTCTTTACAGGACTGGATCATGTCACAGTTGCTGGATACAAGTCGGCTTTGGCATGAGTTATCCCTTGTTTAGCCAACAGGGATAGTCCAGAGGTGACCCAGTTGAATGTGATGGTGAAGGGAATGAGCAATCTCCGACTGAGACAACCGGTAGTCATTCCAGCCTGGAGTCTATCTTTGGTGCTTAATGTACTGGCCAAGCACCCATTCGAACCTTTGGGTTCGGCTAGTCTAAAGCATCTGACTCTAGGCGGTTTTTCTATTGGCAGCTTCCTCAGAAAGAAGGCGCAGTGAGATCCATGTGCTTTCAGCAGAGAGTGACCGATTTATTATATCCGGAGATGATTTGCGATTGCTGCCAAGAGCAGAGTTTATGTCAAAGAATCAATCTTTGAAATATCCCGGTAAACCAATCATTATACCAAAGCTAACAAGGTTTGATTGTGATGTCAGTGTCTGGTGTCCAGTCCATGCTTTGACCAAGTACAAAAAACGGACGGACTCTCTACGGTCAAATGATAGACATCTGTGGATCTGCCATAAGAAACCATATGGCGCCGCATCCATGGATTTTATCTCTCGTAGGGTGGTCGAATGCATTCAGACTACCCACAAGATTGCGACTGGGCACCAGGTTCAATGTGCTAAGGCTCACGATGTTAGAGGAATAGCCTCCTCGACTGCCCTATTCAATGGTGTCCTGTTAGAGGACATCATGGCCTTTGCACAATGGCACTGCGAGTCCTCTTTCACGGATTACTATATGAGGGACATGTCAGACTAATTCAATCCACTTGCTTTAGCTGCTTTGAAACGATAGTCTAGTGGCCACACTGTTCATCTCCCTTTTGAAAACTTTGAAAAGCAAAAGTTCTAGAACAGACATGGTCAAGCGAGAGGAATTCAACGTCTGGTCGAAAGTGTGTTGGTTGATGGCTCCACGTCTGAAATCCATAATTCATGAGGTAATTCAAGTTTGACAGTTTTTTGTATTATGGTTATATATCATGATCATTCATCTTATATATTCATGCTCATTCCCAGGTTTCTATGTGTAGAGAGCGGTTAACCCTCTTCGCACATTTGTATTTCAGGCGAGATTCATGTTCATAAGTTCTCTCCCTTTTTTAGGGGAAAGGGGAGGAGAGCGGTGACGCAAATGTGATTCGGACCCAGAACTTGTCAGTGCTATTAGGTCTCCATATGTCAAGTTTATGTCTAAGTTCTTTCTCCAGGGGCAAAAGAGGCTTTATATGGCGTGCCCCTTCCCACCAGGTTGCTGACTAAATCTGGTGTTATCAATGAGTAATGTAATGGTAAGTATTGATCGAAGGAAATTTCAATTTCCCTTTCTCCGAGATCTAACAATACTTACCATTACATTGCGGACCCTGCCTCCCAGCCCAACGGAGGCAAGCCATGGGTATTCTCTGGTTTGTATCTATGCAAACTATGAGTGTCTCTGGCAGGCGGGTTCCCATTTGTTGGGAGCCGGGTACCCGGTTCCCGAAGCCGGTAAAGCATACTAAATCTAGATTCCTAGAGCCAGCTGTCAGGATAACTGTATTATCAATGAGTGATGTAATGATAAGTATTGTTCGATCTCAGAGAAAGGGAAATTGAGATTTCCTTCATTCCTAATAAGAAAAGTTAGTTACCTTATCGGGATGTTGAGTTTGCTCACGTATAGCTCTCTGACCATCTTGGTTACAACTCACCAGAGTTATTGTTAAACGAGATGTTCATGAAAGTTATGCTCAAACAAATTCAACATCCCGCAGAGATAGGTAAGTTTTTTTGTTATATATTAGCCTCCCTCGACCAAGATGGAGCCTGTTGTCAGATTATCTGAGCACAGGCCTTTGAATTTTCGTCCATCCATCCCACTACCACATCACATACCCCCTACTATATATATCTAGTATAATATATATCTAGTATAATATATATATATATATATATATATATATATATATATATATATATATATATATATATATATATAGAGTAGGGGGAATATGTGGTAGTGGGATGAATGGACGAAAATTCAAAGGCCTGTGGTCTGAGTCATTCTGACAGTGACAGCACATCATTCACATGATCACGTTTTTTAAACTTAAGATATTTGGACATTGCGTTAATATCCCATGGGTACATGTACCACAGAATCCAAAATGTGTGAGGTCAGTTGAACGTACGAGGTCATTGATTTCAAACAAATGAGCGATTTGAATGGATGCTAGCAAGTGGATTTAATCAACAGAAACCGAAAATCATAGTATATAAAGGATTATTTACCGAAATGAAGTAATTCCTATTCGATCAAAGTTAACACGCAATAGATGTTTTATGTCATAATAGTTTAATACTTGAGTGTATTCAATCTGTTTCCTCCGGTCGTTCCATTCCATTATTTTCATTGGCTGTGACACAGGACATTATCCAATCAGAATGGAAAGTACATTTTCTTCCAATGCAATTGAACAGAAAATTTGTTTCGTGTTTCTTCTAGCTATTCTGCTCTGGCTTTTACTGACAGATTGACAGAAGATTTTCCGAATCATCCAATCAAATTGCGAGATTAATTCTCAGTTAATTGAATGTGTACGTGCCATTGTATGTTATGTATGGACGATTCCAGAAACTTGCACTATTACAAAGCGATCTTTCGCTTCAGTTTGTCGACTCGTTAATATAATGTTATTACCGATCAACCTCAGTTATTAGGTATATCCATATTGTGGAATAGTTTAGCACACATTGCAGTCACAAAAACATTTATTTATTTCATTCTCGGAAAGGATATTTAGGAAATATAGCCGAATAAATAAGTCTAGCGAAACAAGACGCAATTTTTTTCACTTCAGCAGTCTTTTGGACGGGTAATAGAATACTAACCGGTTAGCGCAAACGGGTATTCAGCGATACAAATTTTCATTCTTTTAAGCGTTATGTTACCAATTCTCGTTCGAAGTAAAGGTTGTAATGTCCTCACATATTAGCGGTCGAACTTACTAGTCAAAATATTCCCTGTTACAGTTATTTGTGTTCAAAAAACCTTGTTCCCCCCTTCCCCCCCCCCCCCCCCCCCCTAATGCACAATGACGTGTACAATATAATCAAAATTTGTGATTATTTTTTTAACATGATCACAATTATGAAAACTGAATAATCATGCAATCCTAGTTAACCATCAAATCCAGGGACCGACCTACTCAATTGAAATCATTAGCCAGTGAATTAGCCTATTCGGGGATTTCATTAGCCAAATCTGGACCTTATTAGCCTGACCAATAACCTATCAATCTAATCCTTTATGCTAGATCTTCAGGCTAATAACCAAGTAAGAGATGACCAGCACGTCATGTAAGAAATAAAATATTGGATAAAATTAGATACGTCATCATGGTTTAAGAGGAACTGACCTACCAACATACATGTAAAATCATTAGCCAGTGAATTAGCCTATTTTGACATTTTATTAGTCAACCATGAAAATTATTCTTAAAAGTGAATTGGCGAATGGGTAGGTCTGTCCCTGAAATCTGTTCAAGAAAGTTTCTTAATGAAAATGCCCTTTTGCAAGAGGTTATTTTTGAAAATGCATGATCACTGGAATCACAGGTACGATTGTCAAGCCAGTCATTTCAGTAGTAAATTAAAAAAAAGTCTTCGTCTGCACATGGACATTTCTCAAGACGACTTCAGATACTGTCTTGGTTGGCTGAAGTGTTAAAGGGTTAATTGTAAATTTTAGCTCAACTTTATGATTTAGCTATTGTGATATATCGTCGTCCAATTTGCGGTTAGCGCAACTTTTCTGTTTATATGTCATGTTGTTAGGTTAATCATACCTGACCCAAACTTTGGCACATGCGTCCTTATAATGAAATGGCATCACACAATGACCTTGGGGTCAAAAGGTCATGGTTACCGTGGTAACAGAATTTTGAGTGGTCAATTTCTTTGGCGGTCCTCTTGGATTTTCCGGAAATTCCATCATGTCTATTTAGATGCAAATGGTTGAAAGGCTAATGGTCCAGGTGAGCGTCACAGGCCTTGGGCCTCTTGTTAAGCATGTAACAGATAGTCTTCATGTATGTGTAGCAGACCCTCTGCCCATTTTATTACACACCTGTTGTGCCTTGTAGCTAGTAGGAGGCGGTCAAATTTTTGACATTTCTGACACAACTTTCATACAAGAACTATGAAAGTAATAAAAGTAGTGGCATACATTGTACATGTAATTAATAAAGCAAATCAGGGCAATAGGTCAAGGTTGCAGGAGGCAAGTTTAATGTGCAGGGCTATTACATGTATTGAGCAATTGTTTTATTCTGGTTTTTTCAGGAGATGCTGAAGGATGAAGTCCGCACTTTGACATATCGTAATTCCATGTACCACAATAAGCACTTGTTTCGTGACAAAGTTGTCCTTGATATTGGATGTGGTACAGGTATCCTCAGTATGTTTGCTGTCAGGGCCGGCGCAGCTAAAGTCATAGGTGTAAGTTATGATGTTTATTAGTATTGGCAAAATTAGAAAGTGATTTGTTCAGTTAATCTGTCTGTCTGTATGTCTCTCGGTGTCCTATCTCTGTTAGTTTTTGTCGAGCCCATAGTGAAACGGAGGACCTTGACAGCGATCCAAAATGCCGTCCGGCGTACGACAAGAATTAGATTAATGTTGAAATAGTTTATTGTGAAATCGGTGTATCAAACTTTTATCAAGAAATTTCCCAGCTCTACAAAATTTATATGGTACGACCGTGAGTTGAAGCTAAAAATTGCCGGTGTCACGTAAATTTCAAAGTATGTTTTTATTCCCACTTCAAATGTTGACATGGTTGACCTCGGCGCAAGTCTCATGGGTTGTTAGGGATATAAACCTTTTAGTTTTAGCTATGCCCCACCCATCTCTAGCTAAGCTCCACCCACACTTTGCCCATGTTAGGATCGATCCATCCCTGAACTCCCCGAGTATTAATTTCCAGATGACTATACAGGTAGGCTGTTGGATATTTTGAAACTAATTTGACTGGATGCTGTTGCTGCCAACTGTCAAGTCATATTAGTTTCAAAATATTCCAGAATGTTTAGTAAATAGTATATAATATACAGGTTGTTTTACTACCAGAGGTAGAGTCTGTTTACCAATCAGCTTGATTATTGCCTATAGGATACATGCAATGTGATTGATGGATCCAGAATTCTTCACGATCCTTGCAGAAAGCAGTTGCTTCCGTGTTGTCATGGTCGTGATGTGGATTCACAATGGTTTCTGTGAATCCCGCTGGGTCGATGGAAGACGTGTTTGCCGATTCCATACTGTTGATTCTTACAAAGAATCACGCTAAACTTCTTTGAAATGATAGAATTCTTTAAATTCTTGATAGCGCTTATTGTTCCTAACGCGAACTTGTGTGTAAGTTTGAATCTTGATGCCAAAACAGTGTGGGCCTTCCTTTTATAATTTTCCCAATGCGGCTGGCTACATGAGGGTGGTGACCGGAATTGGTTTTGTAGCCGGATTGCAGCTTTTCCTGTAGCCGAGATGCTAAAGTTGTAGCCGGGATGAGGTGTATCTGTAGCCGGATTTGCTATATGTATAGCCAGTGGCAAAGGCTAGTGTAGCCAGGAAAAGATAGAAACTGGTTGTGTAGCCGGTTTGCTTTATAGTGTAGCCGGCAAAGAGTTTGCTATGCTATGTGTAGCCGGAAGCGTGTAGTCGGTGAAAGAATGATTGTGTGTAGCTAGTGTGCTACTAATGGCGGCTGGTGAATGGGTAGCCGGGATGTCTATTTAGGCAGTGGAAAATGGCAAAAATTAGTTTTTTTTCATTTGTCGGAGGACAATCGGTCACTGTGGGTTAAAAAAGTTGTTTTACTACCAGAGTTAGAGTCTGTTTACCAATCAGCGTGATTGATGCCTATAGGATACATGCAATGTGATTGCTGGATCCAGAATTCTTCACGATCCTTGCGGAAAGCGGTTGCTTCCGTGCTGTCAGGGTTAATCACATTGCATGTATCCTATAGGCATCAATCACGCTGATTGGTAACATCACTCTACCTCTGGTAGTAAAACAACTAATTACAATACAGTTACCAAGACTGGCTTGGTCACGCTTATGACGCCATAACATGACGTCACACCTGAGTTACGTAACAAGCACGTATGACGTTGTACTACACCAACGTCGTCCATATGTTCAATGTCTTCCTGTGATGAGTACAGCCAAACTTGGCACGAAACGCCATGAGTCAGGATCACACTGGAATGAATATTAAATTTGACATTCAATGCCAATCTACATCCTTCTATACTTTTTTAACCCACACAGTGACCGATTGTCCTCAGAAAAATGAGAAAAAACACCTTTTTGCCATTGTCCACTGCCTAAATAGACATCCCGGCTACACATTCACCAGCCGCCATTAGTAGCACACCGGCTACACACAATCATTCTCTCACCGGCTACACACTTCCAGCTACACATAGCACAGCAAACTCTTTGCCGGCTACACTATAAAGCTAACCAGCTACACAATCAGTTTCTATCTTTGCCACCGGCTACACATATAACAAATCTGGCTACAGATACACCTCATCCCGGCTACAACTTTAGCATCCCGGCTACACAAAAGCTGTATTCCGGCTACAAATTGTCTATTCTGGCTACAAAACCAATTCCGGTCACCACCCTCATATAATATACAGGGTTCGTACTCCTCATGGAAATCCTGGAAAGTCATGGAAAATGGTAATCATGTAAAATAAAAAAGAAATCTTTTGTCATATACATATATCACCTTTGCAATAAACATTACGGCAACAGCTTATGAAAACAAGGATGTTTCTTCGCTGTTGCAAGAGACAATATTCGGACATTTTGCCGAATAACTCAGATCTTATTTTTGGAGCTACATCATAAGCACAAATCTCTGTGCTTATAATGTAAAAAAAAAAGAAGATATTAATTCCTGGAGGTCGTGGAATTTGTTAATTTTGGTCATGAAATTTTAAAAAAAAAGAAAGGTGAAAAATCCTGAATATATATAGTATGGATAAACTGGAAAGGCCCATTGAACAATACTGGTATACTAAACTATGATTGGCATTTGATATTGACATTGTACTCGCATACATATATTTACTCTATATATTGTCTGGTTTACTTTTGCAGATCGAGTGTTCAAGTATAATTGATTATGCGGAACAAGTGATCAAGGCAAATAATATGGACAAAGGTATTACAGATCTTTACGTGTCTTGCCTGTAACTAGTACTTAAGTTGGTGTCTTAAATTTATATATGGCAGTGAAAACTGGGATGTATTATGTGATGGCATTATTCATTTGATTCTTGGCCAGTCCAGGTTTGAACCTACTCACAATTTTTTCAACAGATATATTAGGGCTGTGCGGTTGTCAGGATTTTGAACTAAGCATGACCTGTTCGAAAACCGGTGACAATTTGACAACCGTACAACCGTGTATGTTTAAAAATCTGGTTTTATAATTACTTCTTTAAGGATATATCATAATATATATCATTGATTCTATAAATTTGCTTTAATTTTATCGTAACAGGAGAATGTTGCTAGATCGTATTGCTACATACATTCAGAAATTATAATCTGCTAGCGTTTTATTAAATTCTATAATACACGCTTGAAAGCATATCATAAGCGATCTAGTGTTTCTGATATCTATGTCTATTGTGAATTCTGAACACGCATCCGGGACTCTAAACCCGGGACGTGATCTAACCTGCCAAAGTAAGTTGAGATCGAATTTGTCTAATCGCTCGGGCGATCAAGAGTAATTTTTCGTGAAAGTTCAGGAGCTGGCTCGTCGTATGTTGGACGATATAATTAACACTCGACACTCGACGCAGGTTGATATACATTATTAGCGCTGGAAAACAACTTTTACAGCTTACAACTGATACAGTTTTAAACCAAGTACTTCCAAATCGCGCTTATGATCTATATTAAATTACGTATGAATTCCTTTTTCGCGAAAACTGTATGCTAGTAAATAGTATAATACGGCCGAGTTCGAGTACATCTATCCGGTTAATTAGATCAATAAATCTGATTTACTACGCATGTTCAGGCATATACGATATGCAGATTTGTACCACGTAGCAGTATTACGACGTCTGTAACTAAATTCGACATAAGCGTGTGTAAGCGTAGGCTATCGGGAACTAGTCCTTATATTATATACATTTGCATAATGCTTCTCATGAATCTCACTGGTCTCCAAAATGGAGGCTGTGTAACAGTCTAATTAGGTCTGCCGTCTTTCAGAATTTATCACTGGCTCGGTGTTTCCAAGACCTGAAATGACTAACTATCGAGTAGTAATTTTAGCGAATGCTCTACAAATTTTCTAACTAGTCTAGTCATCCAAAAACATATTTTCTACTCCATGAACCGCTTGAATTAGCCATTAAAAGCCACAGTAAATTTGGCAATGTATCTCTCTACGCGTTATCCTAGAGGGGGTTTATACGAATTGCTTATTGTCTAGGAATCTAATATATGACAGATTGTGCAAGAACTCGAAATGACATATCGCGATAAATTTAAAAGCGCAAAATCTAATGTTTTAAAGCAATTTAAGTGATGATTTCACTATATCTTCTAAAATTGCATCGGATACTATACATGTAGCTACAGATTTAAGTCTACCACTAAAAACATTCTATTTTCGTGGTATTGCAAATTTTTTTTTTCCCACGAAAACAAAATATTTTCAGCCAATAAAACTGGATATCCGGTTAAAACCAGATTTAAGGGCAACACCATCACCGGTTGTGTTCTTACCAAAACCGCACAGCCATAAGATATATCAGGTAGGGATAAAATATCTGGTTTCATTTCGAGAAAATCTGTCCATATTTGCCACAGTTGTTAGCATTGATAAACATCAAAGTGGTCAAAGTTGTCTTTCTCAGCCCAGGTTTCGGACAATTTTAAATGGATATGCACAAGTTGTTCCATGTTTATGTATTACATACTGTATAGATGAATCCTTTAACACTCATTGTCAACCAAAAACGGTCTTTGCAGTGCTCTTGAGAAATGTCCATTTTCAGACAAAGAGAAGACTATTTTTGAAAATTTACCACTGGAATGACTGATGCAATAACCGAGCCAGTCATTCCAGTGGCAAATTTTCAAAAATAGTCTTCTCTTGGTCTGCAAATGGACATTTTCTGAGAAATTTTCTTTGAAGACATTTTAGCGTTATAGGGTTAAGTGGCACGATTTCGTTTTGGAAATATCTGTTTATATTTGTCAGTGAGCACTAAGTCCATTGAAAGACTTAAAAAGTATTTTTGTCTGGGTCACACATGGTTGAAAGGTAGCCGTGTATTTGTCAAGCCAGCCAAAAGCAGCCTGTGAAGTGGTTTTGAGGAATGCCAATTTGCTACGCATAAGAGAAAACTATTTTTTGAAAGTTAACCGTTGGACTGATTGGTTCGATAACAGTGCCAGTGATTTCAGTGGTAAGTCTTCAAAACTTGTCTTGCCCTGTAAATGAACATTCGCAAAGTAGAAATCTCAATTTTTCTTGACTAATAAAATGGGAAAATTAAGTTGAACCCACGCTCGCAATTTCATTTTCGACGGAAATATTAGTTCTAGGCCAGTCATGATTTTGTTTTGGCAAAATCCATTCATATTTGCTATGGTCTTTCCCTTGACAGACTAACTTACAAATTTGTCTGAATTTTCTTGTCCATGCAGAATTTCGGAGAATTTTGAACTCTCACTCTGAACTTTTTTCATCAATTACTGGTATATATGGAAGACTCCATGGCGATGGTTGTCAGCATTACATTCCTTAAATTCATCAGAATTTTATTGTTCAAGCCAGATTCAAATTGTAACTAACAGTGTCTATGTTAGCTTTTCTGTTTCTTCCTCATACATTTTCCCTGAAAAAATATGATTTTCATTGGACAACCTGAAATTGTCTGAAAGTATTTATAATTAATAGTTAAACGATGCACATGCACAGACCTACACATGGTGCCATTCTTTTATGTTATAATCATTTCTTAGCACTATAACCCTCTCATATCAACCAGGCATGACAAATTCCTGTTGGTGTAAGTAATACATGTATTCTCATGAATATAGGTAGCACGCATTGCAGTCAAATTATCATCAAAATGTTTAACAACATTCCTGTATACATGTACGTAGTTGTCCAGAAATTGAGACAAAGAAATTTTCCACAGCTATTTCATCGATGAATTCCTCATACATCATAGTCCATATGAGAAGACAGGAAAGCTGTTACATAGCTTTTGGAAATTACTATGATGGGAAGTCATTCCTGCTTTAGGCAACAACGACGCCCAGTCATATTAACTTCAAAATGTTCAACAGAATATGTTAAGAATTGGAAAGAATTTACTTGTTTGGGGATTTGTCGGTGAAAGGCTTAAGGATTAAATCACGTGCTATATAACTAGTACAATATATTTAGTGTACACATTAGTTTTATTTTTTGTTTTGGCAAATAACCTTGGTGTGCATGTACTTTTCATTTCATAGTGATTACGTTAGTACGTGGCAAAGTGGAGGAAGTGTCATTACCTGATGGGATAGAGAAAGTGGACATTATCATCAGCGAGTGGATGGGATACTGTCTGTTTTATGAGTCTATGCTCAATACTGTACTATTTGCCAGAGATAATTGGCTGGTAAGTTACAACTTCAAGGTCGAGTTTGTGCTACCATTTTTTTGTTGGGCCCTCTCTGCGAAGCATAAAATAGGTCGATATAGCAATCCAAATGGCATCCCGTCATGCAGATAAATGTTAGTTTTTCAATATACACTTAGGTTATCAAGGGCTTATCCGATCTTAATGGAACAGATTTGATCTATACAATCATTGCATTTAGTCTCCATCATCACATAAGTGAAATAAATTTCAAATTTTCCCCAGTTTTTATGTGTTTGGGACTTAGGATCTTAACTGTCTGACTGCTGAGTTTTTGCGGATGACATTCCAATGGTTCTATCTCTGGACCGGCTAAGTATTTGGAAACCAATTTGACTAAAAGTTGTTGGTGGTGTTAAGCCACCAACAACAATTCTTGAGTTTGTGCTCATTGAAATTATTGTATGGTGGCTTGCAGCAGCGCAACAGTTAATAATACTTTACAGATTTGATATATACAATCATTGCATCTAGTCTCCATCATAATTGAAATGATTGTCACATTTTCCCCCCATATTTTGGGGGGGGGGGTGTGTGTGTGTGTGTGTGTTTGGGACTGACATGTAGCTTATTTTGCACCAAGAATTAGGTAACTGTTACTTTTTCAATAGATATTTAATTCAGTACTTATCCGGGTTTAGTAAAACATTTGAGATTTGTTCTAATGTCATCAAGCCTATCATTGCATCCAGTGCTGATCATAATGGAAATGATTTTCAAATTGTGTGTTTCTGTCTGATTTGTCTCTTTTTCAAGAATTAAAAGGGGCTCGACGTGTGGAATACAGTCCATCAAGTTTAACTTGCCAGGTTTGGCTAAATTCTTATACGTACATGTCGGTCGAAAATGGCTACTGCATGCAGTAGTCTTGGGAAATGTTCATTTGGAGGTCAAACAATTGCGACTGAAGGCATCGTTACCAATCTTGGGTGTGAGTTTGTGCTTGTCTTGGTGGCCATTTCTGCCCACCATTGTAAATGCTGTTTAATCCTTTTATGGTTGCATTTTGGTTAAGGAAATCAAAATATTGAAGCGAGGCAAGAGACTACTCGTGCAAATTTGGCATCATAATGACTGTCTTGGTTATCCAGTGGTAAGTCTTAAAGAATAATCTAATTTCTTAGCTTGCAAACGGATGTTCCCCAAAAGCACTACCTGAAGGGCCCCATTATGGCTGTTAAGGGATGTTAAGCGTTCATACATATATATCACAATGTCAGTTATGCACTTGCATTATCAATGTTTGCCTTTCAGAAACCTGGTGGTCTAATGTTTCCAGACCGAGCTACCTTATATGTTTGCGGTATCGAGGACAGACAGTACAAAGATGAAAAGATCAATTGTAAGTGTAATATTTACATGGCTTGATCGAGGTTTAGCTGCATGTATCACCAACTAGCAGGATTAGTGAGCATGATATTGTGCTATCACTAGCATGTCTAATGCTTGATTACGTTCTAGGCTTTACCTAGCAAATTGGACAACGGAGGTATCAGGTATTCAAGTATCTGATATAGTAATCAAATACAAATCAAAACGACGTTCCATCATGAAAATCGAAAAGTCTCACGATTGTGTATGAATTCAGGATTTGTGTGTTTGATGAATTTACAATTTAATAAACAATGTGTTGAGTGTTCAATATTTTGAAACAAATTTGAACTCTGCTGTTGCAGTTGTGTTAGTTTCAAAATATTCATCAGCTTAGCTGTTTAGTTAACTTGAAATTTAGCTGCTGGGAATTCCGGTTTCAACATTTCAAATTGAGTCCAACATGCATAAAAGCTGGACGGAGCTTAGCTAGAAATGTATGAAGCATAACTAAAAATGTGTCCGTCTATTTCTTGTAGCATAAATTTGTGCTTCAGAATTATAGGATTATATTGCTGTGGTGTAATTTTGAAAACAAAGTTGCTGTTTAAACATTAAATTGTCAATATTGAAGACTAAAGTTTAGTGAATATCCATTTTTACAGGCCAGGAGAAAGCTATTTTAAGAAATCTATGATGAGAATGACTGTCTCATGTATTGAGCCAATGATTAAACTGGTACAAATGTGAAATTAAAAAAAGAAAAGCACAGGTATTGATCCTATTCTTAACCCTTTCACCGATAAATTCCCTGTATCTCATTTTCAAGGCACCCCTAGATGAAAACTGTTGAATATTTTGAAATTAATTTGCCTGGAGTCCGTTGGTGTATCAACGTCTTCCAGTCAAATTAATTTCAAACTATTCAACAGAATAAGTATTATATCTTAGAATACTTTTCAGGGATTTGTCTGTGAAACGGTTAATGTACCCCTTTAGTGGTCATGCGGGACAAAACAGTCTGCAGTCGTGTTGAGAAATGTCCATTTGCAGGATAAGAGAGATATTTGTTCAAATAATTTACCATTGAAATGAGAAAGCCATTCTAGTGCTAAAATTTCAAAATAAATTTCTCTTGTCCTGCCATTGAACAGTAGCTAGTAGTGTTTACCAATCTTTGCATTAATGTACATTTATTTGTAGCATACACAGTCTAATCATATTATTCACAGGGTGGGACAATGTATATGGCTTTGACATGAGCGTTATCAGGAAAGTCGCGATTAAAGAACCGCTTGTCGATGTTGTCGACCCTAAACAAGTTGTTACAAATTCCTGTCTAGTCAAGGTAAGGCCAGCTTTATTACATGTAAATGTACTTAATGCTGAATTGTCATTCTACTTCGAATAATACTTGTCAGATGTACTATTATGATAATGTCTATTATCTAGTCTAGCTCAAAATAGACAATTAAAACTCCGCACTCTCCCGGTCCTGCCCATACTGTGTCCGGGAATACCATAGCCCCAGGTACCGAGTCAATTCCCAATCACTGTCAGATTCGTCTATTTTGCTCTCACATGCTAGTCGTGTTTTTTGTAGCTCTTAAAATTTGCGATTATTTACGGAATTAGCAGTTGTTTGCTGAATTCATTGCTGGAAGGATGGAGGATAAAGGAAAATCATCACAGGGGCAGGTTGTATCTATCTAGAATTTATACATTCGTGCCGTAATGACTGTTTGAAATTTCCTTAAATTGGCACATTATTTTAAAATGGTAGCCATTGTTGGAGTCGCCCGGTACCCGTTAACTTTTTTAATTTTTCTGGTTACTCGGTTAATTTCTCTTGCGACTCGGTTCCTTCCAAGATGGATGCACGCTTAGCCAAGATGGCGGCGGCCATGATTAATGTTTCGCTTTGGCTTGGCGTGTCTATGCACTCTGTTTATGCCGATTTTTAGCTCTCGCTTCATTGTCGAGGGTGTTTGTAGCGATCGGCATTTATTTCTTGGCTCTATTAACGTTAGTTAACTTCCAAGTTGTGTTTATTAATTTTCACTCAAAAAAGTTTCAAATATTTCCTGCCTAAAGGCTTGATTATCATTAATTTAAGAGAAAGTTAATGTTTCTAAGTAATTCTACTTTACAATCAAGTCAATTGTGCCTATTGCTCATCATCCTTTGTCATATGCAGCGTTTTAATTCTTCTCTGTGTTCGCAGAAGGCTAAGAACAAGGATACGTTGTGCCAAAATGCAACAGTTTCATGAAGCGCAAGTACTCAGGCCATCATTGTGTGGCGTGCGCGAAGTGCAAGGTGTGAAGTCCGTGCGATGTGTGCGCCAAGTGGTCGTCGGAAATGGTGGCTGAATTCGATCGTGATCGTTGTGCGTGCTTGGAGAAAATCGCGAGGGACAAGGCGGTCAAGCTGGATCAGGCGTCGATGAGAGGACTGGAAGGTCGTCTGAACGAGCGTATGGATTCAGCATTGGGTGTATGCGTGGCACAGTTCAAGGCAATGTTTGAGTCCTTGCAGTCCACGATCCTGACGATGCAGGCTGGTGCAGGGCAACCTTTAGGTGGCCCGGCTAGTTCTGCGGAGGGACAAGCACCTGTCCCTTCTCTGACCTTGGCTCAAGAGCCGACGGCGGAGGAGGAAGATCTTCTAATGGAAGATTCCGCCATGCCGGATATTTCGCTGACGGCTAGGCCTAGTACATCCCAGGGATCTCCCTCGGGATTTGTACGGGTTTGCCAAGCGGGTGGTGATGTCGACGTTCCGTCGGGCATTTTCCACCAGGATTTCGTTCAACCTGCGTTGTTGTTGGAGCCGTGTTTTGCGGTTCCTAGTGGCATCCCGGCGGCGTTAGGTGCGGCTCATCTCGGAGTGCTGGCATCTACCGTGGTAAAAGCAGTTGTAGTCCCGCCTCCCGTGCTGGAGCCGATGGACTGCGATGAATCCGTGTCCGGCGATTCGTTGGACACTGGTGCCGCTAGTAGTCGGGCTATGGACGCGCCTCATGTTGGTAGAAGTGGGGGCCATAGCTCTCAGCATGGATCATCGGTGGCCTACTCATCCAAGGGTGAGAAGGAGGATGAAAACGGTAGTCCATTGATGGACGAGTCCGGTTTCTGCACCGAAGCTGAATGGGTGCAGGTCCTTGGCTGGATGACCGACCGTCTCGGCTTGGCATCGGATCAAGGATCTCAGCACGATCTGGCGATGGAACGGATGTCAGAGCGAGCGGCTAGCACTCTGTCAAGTGGCTCTTCGGCCATGCCGACACTCCCTTTGGACACGCAGACTTCCGACATGTTGGAGGTTGCGGCATATCGGCTGATTCAGCCAGAGTATGCGTTGCCCAAAGCCTCGAAGGGGATAAGGAGTAGGGTCCGTTTTCCGGAGCTGGCCTATCAGCACTATGCCCGGGTTCCACAGCTTTCTGTCGGGGAACGAGACGCACTGAATAGGCCGTTGGCTGGAAAGTCCTGCGCAGCGGAAGGTGGACAAGTACCAGAGGCTGCTCCCGGAGTTGTTCGGGACACCATGCGCTTGTCCCAGGATTGCCTGGCCAGGGTGATCACCAGATCGTTGGCGGAGCGACGGAGAATGGGTCTCGATTGTGTAGAACCAGGACCTGAGATGAGGGCTGCGTTATCTTCTGCGCCTTTCATTGGTCCAGGCTTGTTCGGCGGCTCGGCACGGCAAGCCTTATCCAAGGTCGCGTCAATGGTTGCTGAGCAGGAAGTAGTCGGCAAGTCGTGGAAGTCGACAAAGAGGACACAGCCGCAGCAGTCCTACAAACAGCATCGGCATGAGCAACAGAGGCAGCGACAAAGATCGCCCTTCCGTCCTTCTGGCCATCCGGATCACAAGGACCTGGCCGTTCGTCCTCATACAAGTCCTCTAATAAGAGGCTGTATGAGGACGACAGGAAGGGTAGCGGTTCGGGTCGCGGAGGTTACCGTAAGGATAGCCGTGGCGGCGGTTCCGGGCCGTCATATTCCAAGAAGCCGCGGGGCGGCCGTGGAGGCCGGTCCTGACGGTTTTCTGGCGGAATCAGTTCCGGTGATGTCAGGAACGAAGGGAGTCGAGAATATTCACCCAAGCGATTTAGCGTCTTATCGTGCAAACTCGACCACCAGCTGTGTGCAGATTGCTACCGTCGGAGGCAGACTTCAACTGTTCTCAAGCCAATGGGAACAGGTTGTGCGAGATTGTTTAGTCTGTCAGTGGTTAAGATACGGCTACGAACCGGACTGGCTCATCCGTCAATCGTTAGTTCCGTTAACATCGACTCCAGTGTGGACTCCCGTTCCAAGGGAATCCGATCGTCTAGATGCCATTTGCTCAGAAATAGAATCTCTTCAGCAGAAGAACGCGATTCATTTAGTCCGCAATCAGTCCTCCCTAGGCTTCTATTCGATGATGTTCCTCGTTCCGAAACGTACTCAAACCGTTGAACAAATTTATTCTTTCTCCAAAATTTCAGATCGAGACTGGCAGCGGTGATGACAGGGCTGAGAAAAGGCATGTGGGCAGTGTCGATAGATCTGAAGGATGCATATTTTCATATTCCAATGTCAATTCCTTTTCACAAATACCTTCGCTTTGCTTTCCAGGACAATGTTTGGGAATTCAATGTGCTTCCATTCGGCCTGACCACAGCACCGAGGGTCTTCACCAAAGTGGTTCTCGCCATGACTTCTTATCTTTGCAGGAGAAACGTAGCTGTTCATACTTACGTAGACGACTGGCTGGGCAACAATCTGCAGGTAGTCCTAGCCTTACTAAAGGATCTAGGATGGATTGTGAATCTAGAGAAATCAGAATTGACTCCATCCCAGGAGTTTGTTTATCTGGGAATATTTTTCAACCACAGGGACGGCGTAGCTTTTCTGGTGGAGAGCCGAGTCAAGAGTTTGATTGCAGTACTGAAATCAGTTTCTCTAGGAGCTTTTCTGACGGCGAGCCAATTTCTCAGGATACTGGGTTTCCTAGTGTCTCTGGAGAAAGTCGTTCCTTATGCGGCACTCAGGCGTAGGCCGATTCAGATGTATCTAATGTCATTCTGGTCTCAAGAGAATGGATCCGTTATCTCTGAAAATACCAGTGAAAGAACCATTGATATTCCACCTTCATTGGTGGTTATCAGAACAGAATCTCCTGCGAGGTGTTCCTCTACAACCTCCTCAACCACAGATGTCCATCTTCACAGATGCATCGACAACGGGTTGGGGAGCGGTATTGGACGATCAGTCGGTGTCAGGGGAATGGGATCGGATCAATGCGCAGAAACATAATAATGTTCTCGAATTATTAGCAGTGACATTAGCACTTCAAAAATTTGAGAGCTTAATCCGAGACAGGATTGTCCTAATAAGGACAGACAACCCCACAGTGGTGTCTTATCTGAACCGCCAAGGTGGGACAAGGCCACCAGAGTTGTGCATGATGATATGGAACCTTCTGCTGTGGTGCCAAGAGAGGAATGTTATTCTTCGGGCAGCACACATTCCAGGAAGATTGAACATCCTATCGGATGCTCTCAGTCGAAGGACGGTTTGTCATCCGACGGAATGGCAGCTCAACCAATCGGTAGCGGAGGTTCTATTCAAACATTGGGGCAAGCCAAATGTGGACCTGTTTGCGATGAAACAAAACGCAAAGATGGTCTCATACGTGTCACCGATCCCAGACCCGCTAGCTCTAGCGGTAGACACACTGGCGATAAGTTGGAAGGGAATGTACGCGTATGCGTATCCTCCAACGATTCTCATCCCAAAAGTTCTGGCAAAGATAAGAGAGGGTATGTGCCAAGTACTACTGATCTCCCCTTATTGGCCCGGCCGATCATGGTTTACGGATCTGCTGGACCTTCTGGTCTGCAATCAAATCCCTCTTCCAGACAGAAGAGATCTAATCTCTCAGAACACAGGTCTGTATCTCCACGACAGACCAGAAATGTTCAAATTGACTGCATGGATGTTATCAAGCAGCGTGCAATTAAGGGTGGCTTTTCTGAGCAAGCAGCGAAGTTTGTCGCTTCAGCCAGAAGAGGATCAACCACTAAAACATAATTATAGAATCAACAAATTTGTGCATTAGCTTCAGTCATTCCCAGTCTGGCCATTGAAGGAGTAGAAAATGACACTTTAAATGAAGTTATTAAAGGAATGAGCAATCTGCGACCTAGACAGCCAATTCCTATCCCAGCATAGAATCTATCTCTTGTTCTACAGGTTTTAGGGCATGCTCCCTTTGAACCGATTAGATCTATAGACATTAAACTGTTAACTATTAAATCAGTTTTCTTGGTTGCAGCAGCGTCGGCGAGAAGGAGAAGCGAAATTAATGCGCTTTCTGCCGAACAAGACCGTTTTGTCGTCATGGGTGAAGGTTTAAGACTACTTCCACGTCTTTGTTTCCTGGCAAAGAATCAGTCACTTAAATATCCAGGACAGCCGATCAATTTGCCACGTTTAACTTGACATGACCCAAACTCTGCTTGGTGTCCTGTCAGATGTCTGAAAATGTATAAAAAACCTACTGAGGAGTGGAGAGATGACCCGAAATCTCTGTGGTTATGTCGCAAAGCTCCTCATTTGCGCGCCTCGAAAGATACCATTTCTCGTTGGATAGTCGATGCTATTCAGATGTCGCACAAAATCGCAATAGGAAAGCAGATTGATCGTGCGAATGCCCATCAAGTCCGAGCACTAGCAGCATCATCGGCCCTTTATAAGGGTGTCTTATTAGAGGAGGTGATGTCTGTAGCACAATGGCATGCCGAGTCGTCATTCACTGATTTCTACCTTCGTGACATCTCCAGCGCACTTAATCCGGTAGCCGTCGCCAATTTATCAAATCTGATCTAAGCCACATCCGGCCACTACTTCGCACACATCACAAGTTCTTCCATTTGCCCTGAACAATGGCCATGCACATGACTTGAGAACGACCGTGGATTGGGCCGAGCTCCTGTGATGAACTAAAAGACCAAGCACTCAAAATGGTGAGTGTTTACATTAATTATGTGACTATAAAAAATTTACTTACAGTCGAAATACCAGACTGATTAGGTAAATAGTCTGGTACAAGAGTATACTTATCCTCTCAAACAGACAATAGACTCATTCCAATTTGTAAACTTAATCGATATACTGATATTTTTTCAAAAATTAGAAGTTGTAGTAGCTTCTTTGCACTCTACTGGACTGCCCTAGCTGAGACTTGGGGCTGACACGGGTCTGGTAGGTGTTGCATCCCCTTTTCGACAGCCCTCTGGATTTTGTGCGGACAAAAGGGGGGGGGGGAGCGCGGTCTAGACCATGGAAGTTTAGCACTCTATAAGTCAGATGGCAGAACCGAAGCGTATGCCAGGATTCTAGTCTCTCACAACCTTCTCTGTCGGATGGTAGATGAGTGCTGGTTCGAGCCTCACCTCCTCCCACCGGTATTTCTTGGCTGTTGAAATCTGGAGTTTATCATAATAGTACATCTGGTAAGTATTATTCGAAGTATAATAAAAAAAGCATCCGCTTTTGTTTCTACGAGAATTCTTAATACTTACCAGATGTACTATGGCCCTGCCTCACCCTCCCCGCGGAGGTGAGGCTGAGCTGCTTTCACTATTTGTTAAGGCAAATATAAGACGAATCTGACTGATTGGGAATTGACTCGGTACCTGGGGCTATGGTATTCCCGGACACAGTATGGGCAGGACCAGGAGAGTGCGGAGTTTTAATTGTTTATTTTGAGCTAGACTAGATAATAGACATTATCACAATAGTACATCTGGTAAGTATTAAGAATTCTCGTAGTCAGATGGTGAACTCTATAACACTTATATCAGCTAAAAATGTCCTTCTACATTGGTCTTGTGAAATGTCCATTTTGCAGACCAAGAGAAGACAATTTTTTTGTACCCCGGCAAAAAATTTGGTGAGGTATTATGTAATGTCGCTGTCCGTCCGGCCGGACGTGCGGGCGGCAGAGTGGTTTCCGGATGATAACAATGCCAGCCACTGGACGGGCAGCTTAAAAATTGGTTTCCGGCTGATAACTCCATTACCATTTCAAGGGTAGATTTTAACATTTTATTCCACTAGCCCGTCAGACTAGTGATTTATAAAATACACTAGTCCGCAGATAAGCATGATAGTCCTGCAAATGAGTGTGGTCCTTGTGCCCTCCCACAGAAAAAACTTAGAAACAAGTGGTGCTTATTGAATCTCCATTTATAGGCCAAGAGACTTCATTGTTTTAATTTACCACTAAAAAGGCTGGCTGGGTTTTCGAGCCAATAATTGCTGTGGCAAATTTTCAAAAATAGTATTCTCTTGGTCTGCAAATGGACATTTCCCAAGACCACTGCAGAAGCCGTTTTGGCCGGCATTAGTGTTAAAGGTTTAAAGTGGTCGCACACACACACACACACACACACACACACACACACACACACACACACACACACACACACACACCCCTTCATGTTATTTCCTGAAGCCAGTAAACTGTCAAATTTAGCCATTACAGTTTCATATTATGGTTGGGGTCATTCATGTTCTCGCGAGATCTACGCTAAATGGGAGCGAGATAGCACGAAGCTACGGCTATATGGTTAGATTGGGTTGGGGTATGGTGTTTGGGACTTCTTCTTCTTTTCGATCGCTGGTATCACACGGAGAGCCGTTCTCAAGATGAAATCTGTGGTTTTCTGCAGTGTTTGGGACTCATTGCTATTAATCAACTAACTAGTCAGTCATGCCAACCAAATTTTAATTCTGAATGAAAATATATTTTTATATCAAAAATTTGTTTATTTTATATCTAGCTGTTTTATGGCACATACACAGTTAGCATATAGAGATACACTAGCATTCTAAAGAATGTGGCATATTGGAAAATGAATACATATTATTGGTATAATAATACTTGTCATTCTGAATTCTGAGATTTGTTTTAAAGGAGGCAAATTTAGAAGCTAGTTTGACTGAAAGAAATTGCAGACAGCAATTAATCACTTACAAGTTATTCAGATTGGTTTCAAAATCATTAGCAGAGCTTCAACTATAACATACATGTATCATTTACATATTATATAACACAGAAGGAAAAGTGTTAACACTCCACATTTTCACTGAGTATTTCTTTACTTAGAAGGGGAATTCCAGTTTTTGCTTCCTATTTGATTAAGATGGGGCTACGGTATAGAAGTGCTGACAAGATAGGTTATTGCAATTAGAATATTGTTCATTTAATCTTGGCCAGTGTGTTACCTATATAATCCCAGGTTAGAAGCGCTAATATATTGTTTACTGTAACAAGAGAGCAGATCTTTTAATGTGTTGGTAAACTAAATCATGTGAAGAGAACTTGGCGTTGTTATTGAGCAAAGTAATGCTTTGACCTACAGAAATTGTTGTAAATTTCATATTAAAAGTTATTGCTATAATTACCTCTCCAACTAAAATCAGTGTGATAAAACTATTTTTTAGAAATAGTTATGTATATTTTGCCGTAGTTAATGAAATATTCACAATTGAAAAATCTTCCATCTCCACTCGTATGTTATCCTTAATTACAAAATGCAATTTAAGATATGCCTTCGTGGAGATTCCGAGTGTCTGAAAGACAAACTCGAAATTGTTGTTGACTAGCTTGTTGATTGCACGGAGACATATAATGAATGAAACTCTGGAAACATTTATCATTCATGTGTTGCGGGATCGCCTTTGATACGAACTCGATCACCAAGCTACGCCTCTATTTTTAGTATGCATCTTCATTTGTCATGTTCGTTCATCTGGTAAGAATTTATTGGTCAATTATTTCTTTCCAAAAAGAAATTGTGGGAAAATATCTGAGGGGAACGAAAATCAGCAATTATGGTAACCCATTTTAGGTCGCCAAAAAATAAATACGGTGAGCTCGCTCATGGCGAACACGTTCAGCCAGTCGCCATAACAGCACAGGCCTACTTCTGATCTCGAACATTCTTTTAGAGTAATATGATGCCCGACCACCTAGGTACATAAGATGCGTAAAATTTCTAACGTGAAGTGTCTAAAAAACGAACGTCTTATTATCTCAACCATTCGGTTTAGGTGTTTAGAATAATACGAAGCGATGGCTTTAGATAACTCTAGCCATTTTAAAACTGTCATATTATATATGGAAATTGGATAATTGGCGTATGTTGCGAACAGTGGTGCATGTTTCCCACAATTTTAAGCATTAGGTCTCAACGTCATGGAATATTTCATTTTGGTGTGTCTAATAGATAATTTGACAAGAATTTTGCAGTAGTCCACCAGCCATGTGACTAATAAACTATGAGTAGTCCGTGTGGGAATCAGGTAGTCTCGGACTAGCGGACATGACTTAAGCTCGAACCCTGCCATTTATCGGACGGCTTTGAAACTTCATAGAGTGGTTGCACTAGGTATGGGGAAGAACCTATCGAAATAACGATGATCCAAAATCCAAGATGGCCACCAGCCACCCGTGGCCATCTTGAAAATAAGTTTGCGGATGATAACTCGTTAACCGTTTATCGAATCGCTTTGAAACTTCATAAAGTGGTTGCACTAGATCTGGGGAAGAAACCTATCAAAATTGACGATGATCCGAAGAAATTTTCTTGAACAACTAAGGGTTAATGTGGTACCTCCTACTAATGAGTGTTAGCAATAAGTTTCCAATTTTGGTAACTCTTATGAGTCATAGTCTTGAGACTAAGCCTTTAATGGCCAAACGAGCCAAAACCTGGCTGCAGCAGTGCTCTCGAGAAGTGTCAATGGAGGATTCTAGTTTAACCATCATACATGTATGATGTCATAATCAACTTTATGATGTATAGGATGATGTCATATTCAGTTACGTCATGAATGACGCTAAGTTCGTCACAAATGCTTAATTGATGATAGGCTAGGCGGTGTTGTACGAATTGTATGTCTTTGTTATTTAATAAATATGCTGTTGAATATTTTGAAACTAATTTTACTTTGCACTGTTGCTGCTTACACCCAGTCAAATTAGTTTCAAGACATTCAACAGCTTAACGTGTACGTGTATAGTTTTCTGGAAATTGATAGTCGGGGAGTACAAAGATTGATCCTCCATTTGCTGGCCAAGAAGACTATTTTTGAAATTTCATCACTGAAATAATTCATTCTGTGTCACCAGCTATTAAAAAAATTACTCAATAAAGTAAAGTGAGCTGTCAGTTAGCACACAACTTTTCATATGAGTCTCTAACAGGCAGCCGTGGCTATGTGCAATAGTATTGCCTGTCACATGTTTAACTCCCAGCTCTATGTATTGAGCAGCTTGTTTTATAGCGTGTGTGAAATGTTAGTCTTGGCTATTTATGCATGAGCTCATAATACATTTAGTTATTGAAAATGGAAATTTATTGTCAGTATTTGATTTTTTAGCCTGCCAATTCATCTTTAATATATAAACTAACCATTTAGTATGTATATGAATTGTAACATCTGTTTCTATTTGTCCTGTCGAGCATTGTTTACCACTTGCGCTGTTTGTTCTAACAGCAGATTTTGCATTATTCAGCCTAGTGTTTAAACAGAGTTTACGCGAATAATTGAAGTTGACTGACTGGAGGATATATTAGTCACATCACTTAGAAATGGTGTTATTTGAGCTGTCATCTTGCATTATGATATAATATTATGATGTAAAATCCTAAGTAATGTCAGATGATCTGCACACTGAGGCTGGTAGCAGGGACACACTTAATAATGGACCTTTCTAGTTTTAGCTATGCCCCGCCCATCACTAGCTAACCTCCATCCACACTGCTCATGTTTGGATCGATCGATCCCCCAACTCCCTGACTATCAATTTCCGGAATACTATACAGGTAAGCTGTAAAATATTTTGAAACTAATTTAAATGGGTGTTGTTGCTGCCTATGATGTCATCCTACACGTCATGTAGTTGATTATGGCGTCGTGATAGATGGATAAATTGGAAAGGTGAAATGTGTTATCAATGAAATCATTGATAAGCATCAAATATCTGCCATCATCAAATATGGTCACATTTTTGACGACATCAATAAAAATAACAGGGTCATCACAATAGCGGAAATAGTCTGGCACTAAATAGGCTGAATTGTACATCTTTGATAAATTTATACTTTAATAATCTGTTTAATATTTTGCAACGAATTTCACTGGCAGCTTTTGCTCCAGTCAAATTAGTTTCAACATATTTAACAGCTTAATTGTCTACACATGTAGTTATTTTGAAATTTAAATTCTTGGATTTGAGTATTCAAAGTTTCAAATCAATTCTAATATGTGTGTATAAAGTGGATGAGCCATTGTTAAAAATGCATCCCTCTATTGTTAATTTAATTGGCGATGCTTTTTCAACTTTAATTAAAATTTTATTTGGTATTTAGCTAATCATTGTATAAGTGTCTTGCTCTTATTGTGTGTTTGTATCTGTATTTCAGGAGGTTGACATCTACACAGTGAAGCTAGAAGATCTGTCATTCACAGCGCCTTTCCATTTACAATGTCGTCGCAATGATTATATCCATGCTTTGGTATGTTTCTTCAATATTGAGTTCACAAAGTGTCACAAGAGGACAGGGTTCTCTACAGGTAAGCTTGTACAGACATTCCATCAAGTATTTATGTTATAATAAGCTTGTTTCTCAAGTCTGAAATGAATACTATTAACTCTCGAATTTGGTTTAAAAAATTGAATTTTCTCATAAAATATGTCCATTTGCAGACCAAGAGGAGACTATTTTTGAAAGTTTTACCACTAATGACTGGCTCAGTTAGTGGTAAATTTTCAAAAATAATCTCTTGGTCTGCAAATGGACATTTCTCAAGACCTCTGCATAAGTCGTTTCTGACTAGATGCATTCTATTGTGGTAAGCTTTAGAACATCTTTTCAGAATTTTGATGGATCAATTTTTTGGGTGAAAATCTTAGATTTTATTAAAAATTTAGTGAAAGTGTTCAAAATGCTACACCTCCATAGCTGCTTGACATATTTCAAGCAAATTTGGCTAGATGGATTCTACATGTATGGTGGTAGGCTCTAGAAAGTCTTTTCAGAATTTTGATTGATCAATTTTTTGGGTGAAAATCTGAGATTTAATTTTAAAAATCTGGAAATGTTCAAAATGCTACTCCTCAGCTGCGTGACATATGGCAACCAAATTTGACTAGATGAATTCTATGGTGGTAGGCTCTAGATCTTCTTTTCAGCATTTTGATTGATCAATTTTTTGGGTGAAAGTCGTAGATTTGATTAAAAATCTACTGGAAATGGTCAAAATGATATTACTCCTTAGCTTCCTGACATATTTCAACCAAATTTGACTAGAGGGGTAGGGGATAGGCTCTAGAATATCTATTTGGAATTTTGATTGATTATGTGAGATTTTATGGAAAATCTACCGGAAATTGTCAAAACGCTACTCCTCATCAATAAACGCTTGGCGGATTTCAACCTACTTTGGATGGAAGGACCCTATGGGTGTAGGTTTCAGAACTGATATACAGAATTTTGATTAGTAAATTCTTGTGTGAAAATCTTGAATTTTGTGAAATTTTATAGGATATCGCTTAAAAATCTACTCATTAATTGCTTGGGTGATTTCAAACAGACTTGGATGGAAGGACCCTATGGCAGCAGGCTTCAGATCTAATATGCAGAATTTTGATTGGTAAATATTTTGGTGGCCATCTTGGATTTTCCAAAAGTTGCCAAATCAGTTAAAAGCCTCATTAACCGCTTGGCAGATTTCAATCAATCTCAGCTTGAAGGACCTTAGGTTGGTAGGCTTCAGAACGTATATAGACAGAATTTTGATTGGCCAATTCTTTTGAGACCATCTTGGATTTCATGTCTTTAAATGCAAATGGTTCAAATACTAATAATGGTCCAGGTGAGCGCCACAGGCCCTTGGGTCTCTTGTTATATCTTGTCTATATAGTGTGAAATTGCTAAATTGTATTAGTTTCAGCATGAATGGCTTGATTTCACTTTCAGGTCCCGATTCTGCATATACTCACTGGAAACAGACTGTATTTTATTTGAACGATGGCGTGACTGTGAAAAAGGGTGAAGAACTATATGGTGTCTTCTCTTTGAATCCTAACCAGAAGAATAACGTAAGTCTGACATAGTCATTATGTGTGTGATTTTGAGGAACCATTTTGCCTATCACCCTCAGACAGTTTTTGTAGTCATTCACCATATTTAAAATCATAAACAGTTTATGTTCTAATTCTCCTGGATTAGAACAATACACCATCTATGGAATGGTTGTACCATCAACATTTTGATCCAGAAATATGAAAGATTAGTTTTTAAACAAGAATTTCTGCAGGAAATGCAAAAAAATGTTAACGTGAAATACATTTGGCAGTAAATATGAAAACCTTTGCTCGAAGCATAGAAATCAAATGTGAAGTTTACCGTTTATTTTACTAGACATGTGCCATCTCCGGACTTTTCTTAATGCATTAGGCTTTGTCTTAGTAAGCTGGCATGTATTTGGACTTGTCTTGACACATTAGGCTTATGCTAGTTAGTGGTGTTCCGATTAATCGATTTGATCGATGATTGATTGGTTTGCATGTTCAACCAAGCGATCGATCATGATTTCAGAAATTTATTTTGGTTTATAAATTGTCTTTATTAATATATTTTAACTGGTCAAGCTAGAAAATGAATACTTTTTGGAAAAGAATTTAAATTTAATTGTTACAACTATATAGTATTACTCCTTAGTCTAAGACATTCATTCTTCCAGCACTGAAATAGTATGTTAATTTCAAAGCAACCATACCAATAACATGTTGAATATTTTGAAACTTATTTGACTGGGAGCTGTTAGGCAGCAACAGCTTCCAGTCAAATTAGTTTCAAAATATTCAACAGATTTTTTTAATTATTAAGAATCGGTCATACCTGCAACTTGGTTTGAGAGGGTTAATTATCCTTGAACTTACTATTATTACTGCATTGATCAATCATTAATTGATCATCGGTTAGTATATAAAACCAATCATCGATCACAAAAATAGTACCAATTCCCAACACTAATGCTAGTATATAATGCTACTAAGCTTACATGTACCAGGTATACTTGTCGTGACATTTTAGGTTTGCGTTGCTTAGGTGTCGTGTACCAGATGGACTTGCCCTAATGCATTAACCTTGTGACAGTGGTTGCGCATCTACACCATCATACTAATAGTATATATCCCTAATTTCTTGAATTTCAGAGGGACTTAGATTTTACAATCGATGTAGATTTCCACGGTGAACTGTGTGAGATGTCAGAGATGGTCAGCTATCGCATGCGTTAACAACCGATGTGCTTCATTCATCTTGAACGGTTCAATCCTGTATCAGCTGAGTGCTAAAGGAACATAAGGCCGGTTGTCTTAACACGGTGTACAAACAATGCATTGCCAACTTGGATTTACTCCTTGCTATGGCATATTACGATAGTTTTGCTTGATCCATTTCATTATATATATATATATCTCGTAAATCGCATTTCTTACAGGCTAGACTAAACCATTTAACGGTAAACCTGGCATTTGCAGAGGTTTTCGGAGCTGTATAATTTGCGGGTCAAGAAAATACTATTTTTTTAATTTGACCACTGTGATGGCTGGCTCGATAATTGAGCCAGTTGTATTACGGTGGTAAAATTTGATAAATAGTCTAGGCCTCCAAATGGACATTCACAAAGGCAAAGTCCTGGCCAGTAATGGTTAAGCTCTATGCTGATTTTAAGAATGTGATTATTTAAAGTCTTGATGCCCAAAATAATTGACTAATGAAATTATGGGAAACCATGTAGACCGCAACAACTTTCATTCACCTTGTTTCCTAGATATACAGCGTACATCCTATTCAGATGAAATGATTATTAGCAATCTTGAAATCTGTGTTCAGCAATTGTTGTCACGTTGGTGCGTTATGGCATTGTATATTATCATTGAAATCTGTCAGCATTGTACTTAATTTCGTTGTTATGTACCGATGTAAATTGATCATGGGCATACTTACATGAAACTGACATATTGTTAATCATTTATCTCAATAACTATGGCCTGCCGCTGTCATTAATATTATTACTGAAAGCGTATACTATATATTCTGCTTATTTTGGTCCATGCCCAGTAATAGAAGTCGCATCCCAAATGTTTGAGGCTTAGTTTCAGCTACTTTAATCTCCCTCGATCAAATAAATTCTTGCCCGATGGAAGATTTTGTATTTTTGGAAATTTATTCTACCAAATATTTATGCATGATGTACATATTAATTAATTAGGCATCAAATTTTACCCTTTCACCGATAAATTCCTCGTATCTCGATCTCAGGGCAAGCAAAGGGGAGCTGTTGAATATTGTGAAATTAATGTTACTGGAAGCCATAATGGCTTCCAGTAACATTAATTTCAAAAATATTCAACTGACTGCTACACATTGTTAAGAATGTACTTTTTCATGGATTTGTCGTTGAAAGGGTTAATGGTAACATTTGACGAGTAAGTGTTGGAGAACAAAATGACTAGATGATGTCATGTTTTGTTGCTAACATTTGACGAGTAAGTGTTGGAGAACAAAATGACTAGATGATGTCATGTTTTGTTGCTAACATTTGACGAGTAAGTGTTGGAGAACAAAATGACTAGATGATGTCATGTTTTGTTGCTAACATTTGACGAGTAAGTGTTGGAGAACAAAATGACTAGATGATGTCATGTTTTGTTGCTAACATTTGACGAGTAAGTGTTGGAGAACAAAATGACTAGATGATGTCATGTTTTGTTGCTAACATTTGACGAGTAAGTGTTGGAGAACAAAATGACTAGATGATGTCATGTTTTGTTGCTAACATTTGACGAGTAAGTGTTGGAGAACAAAATGACTAGATGATGTCATGTTTTGTTGCTAACATTTGACGAGTAAGTGTTGGAGAACAAAATGACTAGATGATGTCATGTTTTGTTGCTAACATTTGACGAGTAAGTGTTGGTGAACAAAATGACTAGATGATGTCATGTTTTGTTGCTAACATTTGACGAGTAAGTGTTGGAGAACAAAATGACTAGATGATGTCATGTTTTGTTGCTAACATTTGACGAGTAAGTGTTGGAGAACAAAATGACTAGATGATGTCATGTTTTGTTGCTAACATTTGACGAGTAAGTGTTGGAGAACAAAATGACTAGATGATGTCATGATTTGTTGCTAACATTTGACGAGTAAGTGTTGGAGAACAAAATGACTAGATGATGAACTGTCATGTTTTGTTGCTAACATTTGAGATTATTTCTTATTCATGCTGATATAATAAAAACTCGGGTTATATTCATATTGACTGAGACAAGGACTGATAGAGGAGGAGTACATGTATTTGTATTTTAACCCTTTTACCCTCAAGATTGCCTAAAACGGCTTTAGCAGTGGTATTCTTAAAGAAGACTATTTTTTGAAAGTTTACCTCTGGATTGACTGACTCGATAATCAAGCTAGTCATTGCAATGAGAAATTTTCAAAAATAATCTCTTGGTGGTCTGCAAATGGACAGTATCTGAGAAAATTTCAATTTTGTTGAAAACAAGGATGGAGTGTTACTCACACAGGCCTGATGTCACTGCTTTTACAGTAGCATCACAGCCTTTACTGTGCAGAGAATGGCCATCATAACCTCCTGCTGGTCTCGTCACACTCAACTTTATTAACCCTTTACCCCTCGAATTTATTTTTTTTAATTTCAATTTTCTCATAGAAAATGTCTGTTTGTAGACCAAGAGAAGACTATTTCTTAAAATTTTCCACTGGAATGACTGGCTCAGTTATCGAGCCAGTCATTCCAGTGGTAAATTTTTTTAAATAGTCTTTTGATGGACATTTCTCAAGACCACTGAAGAAGCCGTTTTTGGTTGGTATGAGTTAAAGTTTTAATCCCTCGCCTGCAGAATTGTTGTCCTGCATACGGTACTGCGCATAAATAAGTTAACATGTTTCCTAAACAAAAATAAAGACATTCTGCTGAATATTTTGAACATAATTGGATTGAAAGACATTGTTGCTGTATGTAGCAATTCTCTCAAATTCAATTGTTTAAGAAAATATATAAATGTTTTTGTTTTGAAAACCTTTAAGTTATTTCCGAGCTGTACTATACATTAATTGGTGTTCATTTTAGAAAGTGTTGCTGAAAGGTGTTGCTGTCTAAGGCAGTAAGGTCTTTCAGCAACATTTTTCAATATGTTCATCGCTTTTCCGCCACTGCCAATTCAATATAAGATTTTGAGGCGGCTAATGATTTCGTTTTTGCTATTCACGTTTTATTTATAATATATATTGCTAATTTGTTATTCTTTGTACATGCCAGTTCCACAGAAGGAATAAAAATCTGCAATACTATGTCTTCGCATCATTCAGTTCCTCATCTTCAGTATTTTCATCCTATATACACCATAACATGTCATACATATGATATCTTTAATATGCTGCTCTTAAGAAAAATCTTGCTGACTATTTTTGAAGACAATTTGAGTGGATGTTGACAAAGTTCAACCAAATTGTGTTCGAAGCATTCAGAATGACTAATATTTAGCTCTCCTAGTGCGCAGTCCCTTTTTGGTGTGTGAACTAGAATGAGAAGGGTTAACCCTTTCATGTTAAAAACAGCAAAAAACAACCCCAGTAGTATTTCCCATTTGCAAACCAAAAGCAAGACTATTTTTGAAGTTTTACCACTGGAATGACTGGAATTCCAGGGGTCAATTATCAAATATAGTCTTCTCTTGGCCTGCAAATCGGCATTCAATAAGCAAATAGTTTTAATATTCTGGAGCTAATTTAGTCACTAAATGTTTAAATGTCCATACAAAAATAACGATTAATTTACGAATTTGCAACATTCATATATTTTTAGCGGGCCCTCAACCGTACTGGCTAAATTATAAAATATGTTAAATTCTTAACTTCGGGTGAATATTTTGGAACTAATTTGAGTAGTTCTTGCCTGCTGATAGCGACAGCGACTAGTCAAATTAAGTGCAAAATACTCACCAGCAGAGCTGTGTGATCGAGATTTCAGGGTTGAATGGGTTAATTTGTTTTACATACGTTTTCATGTACCTTGTATTGTATGCATCATTCAACCATAAAGATGAATCATTTTAACCTAACATTGTGTTTTCTGTTGGGCGCGGTTTGTGGGGTGGTGGGTGGAGGAGTTTAGTGTATCTGCACTATATAATACTGTGCAAACAGGACTCTGTACCAGTCACCTCCAGAGAGACCTTTGTTTTTACTGACTCGTTTCACAGTCAAGGCAGTTGTTTAATGGACCTCTCCAGTTCATCTATCCATCATATGATGTCATAATCAACTACGCAACGTGTAGGATGATGTCATAATCAATAACGTAGATAAGTTCATCACGAACACTCAATTGATGACCGACTAAGCATTATATGAATTGTATGTTTTTACTATTTATTAAACATGTTGACGATTTTGAAACTAATTTGACGTGGCAGGTGTTGCTGCCATAAAATATTAAATGGCTTAACTGTATCGTCTTCCGGAAATTGATAGTGTTCCACTATCGATGGATGCCAGCACGAGCCAGGTGTGGGGGAGCTTAGCTAAAACTGTATTCCTCTTGAATTTAAAGGAAGGGAAAATGGAAATAAGAAATGATGTTTATTGTTAAGTTCATAAAATATTAAATAAACTGCCACCGGTAAAAATGGAAATGAATCAGGATTATTTGAGAAAAAGCATTTACTTAATCTAAGAGCGCTTAACTTGGAACCAATTAGTGATGTAGCTGGTGCTTCACACTCCGCCGTGTGTTAAGTGTGTGCAGGTATACCACATACTCGAATATAACAAAAACACCTGAATATAGTTTCGTAAGTGGTATGAATAGTATTCTAAATGGGCTCGTGTCCAGCGATTAACTCGTTACTGTTAATACACTATTGATCCCTTTGAAAATTTGAAAATCACGGTTTCTGGTGGAAGTAACAAGTTTCGGTCAAAATGATTGTTTACTTGTTTCTAAGGTCGCAACCTGATGCCTACTGAATATTTTGAAATTCATGTAACCGAATGTAGATCCTGTCTCTTGAAACAGTCTTTCAGTCAAATTGTTTTATAATTAGACAGTGTTTTAGCTGCAGGAAGTAGGGGTTAATCAGTTTAGCGTGAATATAACTGAGCTTAGGTGACCGGCTATAGCGGGTATTCTTTATTCGTTCGTCATACACCAGAGCTCAGCACCAGCTGTGTCAGTAATTGTTTCCCGCCAGAGTGACATAAATGCTATTTATTTGCTTTCAAATTATTCTGTTATTTACTGGTGCTATACGTTATCTAAATCTATCATCCAAAGAGTATTTATTAGTTCTCTGGTCCTTTCTTTCCTTTAGGGATTGAATGGTGATGATATGTCAAGAACAATGAAAGTTTTACTGAACACATGTTCATTTCAAGTTTACCACTGGAATGACTATTTCGGTCAATCGTGCCAATGTGTCGTGTCATTTCAAGTTAAAATATGCATTTATCCGGACTTGGTGCAACATGATGGGTATTGCATTAATTTTATCTCTGCAATTGGTTTCTCGCTATAAGTTTTTTTTCAGTGACAAATCTCTGAAGACGTAAATTCTTTACGTTGTAGAAGATATTCTGTTGAATATTTTGAAATTAATGATAAGCCATTGCTTCAGAAAATTTTGGGTGAAAAAGATTTTATAAACATATTCACCAGATATTGTCAAACTGCTTCTCCGTACTATCTTGATGGATTTTGACCAAAATTGGCTTCAAGTATTCTATGGTTATAGGCTCCATAACGTCCATTCAGAATATTTATTTGTTACTTTTTTGGTGAAAAATCAGGTTTTCTGACAAATTTACCGGAAATTGTCATATCACCTTTTTTATCCTTAAAAGCCTGACCATTTTCAACCAAATTTGTCTATGGTAGTAGGCTCCAGGTGGTTCAACAATTTTTAGGAAATCAGTAAAGACTACTGAGTAACCACTTAGTTGATTTCAACCAAACTTTGCTAGACTGACTTCGGAAGCTCTATAAAGAATTTTGATTGGCCAGTTTTCCAGCGGCTATTTTTAGAAACATTTTGGAAATCAAGTGACCGATGCTATTGTTATGATCATGAACCATTTGACCGATTTAACTCTAATGGTCAAGCCAATCAAAATTGCCTCTGCAGTGGACTTTAGGAATATCCATTTGCAGGACAATATCAAATTATTTTTTGAAAATTTACCACTGGAATGACTGGCTCGATAATCGATCCAGTCATTCCAGTGATAAATCTTCAAAAAAAAAAATTTCATTATTTTGACCTCCAAATGGATATACACCAAGGAAAAAATTTCAATTTTTGAAAAGTCTGACCATTAAAGTTTTAAACCAAACATCACAGGAAGGACCCTATCGTTGTAGGCTTCAGAACTTGTATACAGAATTTTAATTGCTGGCTCACCTGACCAGAATTGGCAAGTGAGCTTATGCCATGGCGGTCGTCCATCTGGCAAGTTTTCTTTAAACGACTTCTCAAGAACTACTGGACCGATCTCAATTATATTGGGCAGGAAGCATCCTTAGGGCATGAAGATCTAAGTTATTCAAAGGAAGCTGATTGGCCAATTTGGCCGGCAGCCATCTTGGATGTTAGCCAATTTTTATAATTTTCTTTTAAAATCTCTGAAATCACATTTGGAATCGATTCAAAACTGATTAAATATCTAAGGCAGGAGCTAAGCCAAGTTTGTTAAAGAGAACTTGGTTGACTAAATGCCATCTTGAAAACTACCAAGAACCGCTGAACAGATCAAGACGAAATTTGATGGATATAATTAGGGACTAAGGGCCATACATGAAAAAAACATGGCTGGCATGCACCAATCAAAATGTAGCACGTTTGTCAGCCATTTTTATCTCGCATTTTCAACAATGTTGAAAAAAGATTTTGGGAGGAGGAAAAATGTCAGCGTTGGTGTCTGAACAGGTTAATCTTTTTAAAATGACATTTGTGGGTATCCGATTTAAAAAGAAAATTACACAGATGTGTTCTATGGAATGTTTAGGACTAGTCTGCATCAAAATTATATTTATTTTATAATTGTTTCCATACTTTTATCATTGAATATTTGTGTCAAGAGTTATATTTCTTGGCTGCGTTAAGTTTTTTTAAACGACATTTTCACACACAAGGGTGATATCCGTTTAAAAAAAACCCTATACGATGCTTAGGACCAGTCCACGGCAAAATGAAATCGACTCACATTTTTTTCGTCGTTTGAACTTTGACTTTTAGTGGTGATTTGCATGCAAATTATATCCTGGTTATGGTTCTTGGCTGTGTTAAGCTTTTTTTATCTTGCATATTCACGAAGTTGAAAAAGAGATTTTGGGAGAGGGGGAAAAATGTTGTCGTCAACGTTGGTGTCCGGACAGGTTAATCTTTTTAAAATGGCATTTGTGGTTATCCGACTAGAAAAAAATTAGACAGATGTGTTTTATGGGATGCTTAGGACTAGTCTGCATCAAAATTATTGATTTTATAATTTTTTCCATACTTTTATCATATTTGAACATAGAATGTTCATAGAATTGTAGACTTGAAAAATAGAACAGAGTGTCAAGAGTTTTAGGAGTTTATGACCAGTCCACGTCCAAAAGGAAGCGACTCAAATTGTTTCTATTTTCTTTCGGCGTTTGAACTGTGACAATTTTAGTGCTCATTTGCATGCAAATTATGTCATGGTTATGGTTCTTGGCTGTGTTAAGAATTTTAAACTGCGTTGCCAATCATTTCTTGACAACGCAACTCCTACAGTTTGGCTCTGATTCTTTTGAAAATTGGTACATGTTATCATTACCACGTGAAGGTTTGCATGTGCTATCCGTATACCTGTACATCCATCCGTCTGTCAGTCCATCCATCTCTGACAATCATTTCTTGTCAGTGTAATTCCTAGAGGTCTCGGTGGATTAACTTTAAATTTTGTCCACATTATCAGTATGATGTGCATGTGCTTTTTTCGCGGCCAAAAAATGATTCATTACAGAGTTATCACCCTTTAAATATCTTAAAGCTGATATATAAACTGCATTGCCAATCATTTGTCAACGCAACTCCTACAGTTTAGCTGCAATTCCTTTGAAACTTGGTAAGTGTTATCATTACGACATGAAGATATGCTATCCGTATACTTGTACATCCATCCATCTGTCCAAAATGTATGTTCATCTGTTAGTCCATCCTTGTCAATGCAACTCCTGCAGTTTAGTTACAATTCTTTCGAAACATGGTAAATCTAGTCATTACCATCCAAAGATGTGCATGTACTTTTTTTGCGGCCAGAAAAGTATTCTTTACAACGTTATCTCCCTTTAAATACCTTTAAGCCAATACATAAACTGCAGTACTAATCATTTCTTGTCAACACAACTACAATTTAGCTGTGATTGTATTGAAACTTAGTAAGGATTCTCATTACCACTTGAAGATGTGCATGTGCTATCCGTATGCCTGTACATCTATGTATCTGTATAGATTGTATGTGTGTCAGTCTGTCGGTCTGTCCATCTCTGGCAATCATTTCAAGATGTCAACACAACTACAGTTTAGCTACCATGTATGTTTATCTGAAATGTTTGGATCCGAGGTGATATGCCGTCTTCTGATGGCTCATTTCAAATGACATTTACACCCACAAGAGGTTGGGCGATTTGAATAAAACTTCGCAGATTTGTTCTATACGATGCTTAGGACTAGTCCACATCAAAAGAAAATCGACTGACATTTTTTCCATATTTTTTCACCCTTTGAACTTTGATTATCTTACGGCTGATTTGTATGCAGGTTATATAGCCAGGTATAGGTTTTTGCTGCGTTAAGTTTTTTTAAAACAATATTTACACCCACAAGGGTGTAAGTGATTTGAATAAAACCTCAGAGATTTATCTATACCATGCTTAGGACTTGTCCACATAAAAAGTAAATTGATTTTCAAAATCTTTCCATATTTTTTCGGCATTTGAACTTTGATAATTTTATGGCTGATTTGCATCCAGATTATATGTATTATGCTGTGGTTAAGGTTTTTTCAAATCACAATTTAATCAGCAAAGACTTGTTTTTTAAACTTGAAACTTTGGGGATGATTATACATATGGGCAAGGATGTGCACGGCACTTGGGATTTTGTTCTGACCACCCGGGGCTGGGCCCAGAGGTCAAAATTGGCCAGTAATTATCGATTGTAATGCAACTCCTAGACCATTTCAGATATTTCACATATGGACATGGATGTGCATCATACATTGGGGATTTTGGTATAACACCCGGGTTACGGCCCTGGGGGTGGGGACTGTGGATAAAAAAATTAATTTGTCTAAAGGTGTTCATGTCACATATCATTTTCAAGTAGACTACAGTACAAAGAATTATTTTGGTTTAAGTGGGCACCAATTGATTGTAACGCATCTCCTAGACCATTTCATATCCAAATATGTATTATGTTGAATTTTTTGGAAAGTGTTTTCTTTTTTCAGACTGAAATTTGCTTATGTTTGTGCTATTTGCCTTTTCGTTAGCCCCAGGGTGCCAGTTGTCATTACTATGAGTAATGACTTCAGGTTACTCCTTGGCAGAAAGGCTTTATGGTTCAGTCCCCCAGCTTAGCTATGCTTGCCCGAGGGTAGTGCCATGGGTATTTTGAATAGGCATGCTGATTGTCAAATTTCAAAGTGAGACTCCAGTGGTCCATCATATCCTGTGATGTACAATTAATATACAGTACAGGTAAGCAGGACTCGGTACACTCAAGTCAAGAATGGACCTATTCTGATCTCGAATTTGCAATTTTCGAATCTGTCGGATAAACGGTTTGGCGGCCATCGTGGATCATTTCTCACCAAAAGCTCCCATACTAAAGCAATGGGAAATTAAAAATATCTTCCCGAGAACTACTGGGCCGATTTCAATTATATTTGGCATGAAGCATCCTTAAGGCATAGCGATTCAAGTTTGTTCAAACGAACCCGATCGGCCAATTTGGCCGGCGACCATCTTGGATTTCGGCCGATTTTTAGAAATGTCTATAAAAATCTCCCAAACCATTTGAGGGATCAATTCAAAACTCACGAAATATGATCTAGGGTAAGCGCTGAATCAACTTTGTTCAAGGGAACTTGATTGACTAAATGGTTCAGCGGCCATCTTGGATGACCTAGGTTTCACAAAAACGACTCCCAGAACCGCTGAAGCGATCAGGTCAAAATTTCTGATATATAATTAGAAACTAAGGGTGATTAATGTTTGTTCAAGAGAAGTTGATCGTCAAAAAACATGACCGCGGTGGACCAATCAAAATATAGTGCTTGGTAGCCATATTGGATTTTTTTATTTGATGGATTTTGAGGCCGAAATTCGTTTTATATAGGTTTTTGGGTATTCTGATCTTAAATTTGCAATTTTCGAAACTGTCGGATAACTGGTTTGGCAGCCATCTTGGATCATTTTCCCGCCAAATGCTCCCATGCTAAAGCTATGGGAAATTTAAAATGTCTTCTCGAGAACTACTGGCCCGATTTGAATTATATTTGGCAGGAAGCATCCTTATGGGATAGAGATTTTGTTAAAACGAAGCCGATCGGCCAGTTTGGCCGTTGGCCATCTTGGATTTCGGCCGATTTTTAGAAATGTCTAAAAAATCTCGTTCTCTGAAACTTGGGGAATCGATTCAAAACTTATGAAACCTCATCTCAGCAGAGTTAAGCCAAGTTTGTTCAAGACAACTTGATTGACTGAATGGTTCGGCAGCCATCTTGGATGACCTAGTTTTCCCGAAAACGGCTTCTCCAGATCCGCTGAATGGATCAGGCCAAAATTTGTGAGATATGATTAGGGACTAAGGGCCATTAAATTTTGTTCAAGGGAAGTTGCTCCATCAAAAAACATGGCCGCCGTGAGCCAATCAAAGTGTAGTGTGTTTGGCGTACATATTGGATTTTTTTTTATTTGATGGATTTTAAGGCCAAAATTGTGTTATTGGGTATTCTGAGCTCAAATTAGCAATTTTCGAAACTGTCGGATAAACGTTTTGGCAGCCATCTTGCATAATTTTCTTGTCAGAAGCTCCCAAGCTAAAGCCATGGGAAATTTAAAATGTCTTCTCGAGAACTAACAGGCCGATTTCAATTTTATTTGGCAGGAAGCATCCTTAGGGCATAAGGATCCAAGTTTGTTCAAATGAACCCGACCGGCCATTTTGGATTTCGGCCAATTTCAGGAATTGTCTAAAAATCTCTGAAACCCCTTGGAATCTTCATCTAGGCCAAGAGGTAAGCCAATTTTGTTAAGAGGACTTGATTGACCAAATGGGTGGGCGACCATCTTGGATGACCTGGTTTTCACGGAAATTACTCCTCCAGAACCGCTGAAGGCATCAGGCCGAAATTTGGGCCATTAAAATTTGTCCACGGGAAGTTGATCCATAAAAAAAACAGGCGCCGTGGGCCAATCAAAATGCAGTGTTTGGGGGCCATATTGCATATGCAAAAATGTCCACAATCTCATTTAAAAGACTACTAAACAACCCACCAATAATTTTGACAAAAATTGATGGTGCTCCAGGTGAGCGACACAGGCTCCTTGGGCCTCTTGTGTTTGGAGTATTTGCCTTTTGGTTAGCCCCAGGGTGCCAGTTGTCATTAAATGACTTCAGGTTACTCCTTGGCAGAAAGGCTTTATGGTTCAGTCTCCAAGCTATGCTTACTCGATGGGTAGTACAATGGGTTTTTAGCTCACCTGGCCTGAAAGGCCAAGTGAGCTTATGTTGTGGCGACCATCCGTCGTGTGTCTGTCGTCCATCCATCCGTCAACTTTTCCTTTAAACGACTTCTCAAGAACTGCTGGGCTGATTTCAATTATATTTGGCTGGAAGCATCCTTAGGGTATAGGGATCCAAGTTTGTTCAAACAAAGCCAATCGACCGATTTGGCCAGCAGCCATTTTGGATTTTGGCCGATTTTTAGAAATGTCTAAAAATCTGCAAAACCGGTTGAGGGATTGAAGTCATGAAATATGATCTAGGGCAAGAGCTCAACCAAGTTTGTTCAAGGGAACTTGATTGGTCCAATGGTTCGGTGGCCATCTTGGTTGACATAGTGTTAGCGAAAAGGACTTATTCTCCAGAACCGCTGAAGGGATCAGGCCGAAATATGGCAGATATGATTAGGGACTAAGGGCCAGTAAAGTTTGTTAAAGAGAATTTGATCCATCAAAAAATATAGCCACCGTGGGCCAATCAAAATATAGCATGTTGGCAGCCATATTTGATTTTTTTATTTGATGGATTTTGATGCCAAAATTGGTTTTATATATTTTTTTTGGTATTCTGATCTCAAATTTGCAATTTTCGAAACTGTCGGATAAACGGTTTGGTGGCCATCTTGGATCATTTTCCATCCAAAAGCTCCCATACTAAAGCAATAGGAAATTAAAAATGGCTTCTTGAGAACTACTCGGCCGATTTCAATAATATTTGACAAGAAGCATTCTTAGCGCATAGAGATTCAAGTTTGTTCAAACGAACCCGATCGGCCAGTTTGCCCGGTGGCCATCTTGGATTTTGGTTAATTTTTAGAAATGTCTAAAAATCTTCTCCAAAGCCGTTTGAGGGATCGACTCAGAACTCACGAAATATGATCTAGTGCAAGAGCTGAACTAAGTTTGTTCAAGGGAACTTGATTGACCAAATGGTTCAACGGCCATCTTGGATGACCTAGTTTTTGCAAAAATAACTTCTTCCCCAGAACCGCTGAAGCGATCAGGCCAAAATTTGTGATATGATTAAGGACTAAGGGGCATTAAAGTTTGTTCAAGCGAAGTTGTTCCTTAAAAAACATGGCCGCGGTGGACCAACCAAAATATAGCATGTTTGGCAGCCATATTGGATTTTTTTATTTGATGGAGTTTGAGGCCGAAATTGGTTTTATCTAGTTTTTTGGGTATTCTGATCTTTTTCAAAACTGTCGGGTAAACGGTTTGGCAGCCATCTTTGATCATTTTCCCGCCATAAGCTCCCATACTAAAGCAATTGGAAATTTAAAATGTGTTCTCGAGAACTGCGGGGCCGATTTCAATTATTTGGCAGGAAGTGTCCTTAGGGCATAGAGATTCCATTTTGTTCAAACGAAGTTAATAGGCCAATTTAGTCGGTGGCCATCTTGGACCTCGTTTTCGCAAAACCGACTTCTTCCCCAGAACCGCTGAAGCAATCAGGCCGAAATTTGTGATATATGATTAGGGACTAAGGCCCATTCAAGTTTGTTGAAGTTGATCAGGCAAAAAACCTGGCTGCTGTGTGCCAATCAATATATAGTGTGTTTGGCGGCCATATTGGATTTTTATTTGATGGATTTTGAGGGGGGTGGGGGGGGGTGTTGGAAATGTAGGGTAAAAAATAAAAAATTTCCAAAGTTTGTCATGTCGCATATCATTTTCAAGCCAATGATGAGTAGACTACAGTACAACGAATTATTTTGATCTTGGATCAAACTGAGGGTAGGGGGTGGCGTCAAAAGTGGGCACCAATCGATTGTAACACAACTCCTAGACAATTTCACATGGAAACTTGAAACTTTCGGTATGATTACACATATGGCCAGGTATGTGCATGACACATTGGAATTTTGATATCACCCCCAAGGGCAGGGTTGGTGAAAATGGTGGGCAGAAAATAAATTTTATCAAATGTAGTCATGTCACATCATTTTGAAGCTTGTAGTTAGTAGATTACAGTACGACAAATTATTTTGTTCTTGAGTTATTCTGAGGGCAGTGGCCAGGGTCAAATGGGCAATTGAATTCTATATATGTACATGGCATGGACATTATTTTTTCGCAGAATATTTAGTCCTGGCCAGACCAGGTCAAGCGGCAGCCGGATCCTGAGGTAACTTAAAAATGTGAGATATTGGTATCTACTGATACCTCTTGTTCAAATGACATTACACCCACAAGAGGTTGGGCGATTTGAATAAAACTTCACGGATTTGTTCAGACGATGCTTAGGCCTAGTCACATCAAAAGGCGATCGACTTTGTGACATTTCCCCGGATTTTTTCATTGTTTGAACTCTGATTATTTTATAGCTCATTTGTTTGCAGTTTATATATTCTGGTTATGATTCTTGGCTGTGTTAAGTTTAAAAAAATGAGATTTGCACTATCAAGAGTTTATCCGAGATGAATAAAACTTCACAGATTTGTTCTATACGATGCTTAGGACTAGTCCACATCAAAGAGAAGTCGACTTTAACATTTTTTTCACCGTTTGAACGTTGATTATTTTAAGGCTGATTTGTATGCTGGTTATATAGCCAGGTATAGGTTTTTGCTGCGTTAAGTATTTTTTTATCTCGCATTTTCACTAAGTTGAAAAAAAGATTCCCCCCCCCCAACCCTGGCCCTGGGGGTGATAACATCCAATCTAGAGGAAAACAACCCCATAGACGCAATATACTTAGATTTTTTCCAAAGCTTTCGATACAGTACCACACAAAAGACTTGAGAAGTACGGTCTAGGAGAGCAACTAATTAACTGGACTGAAGCATTTTAAACCGAAAGAAAACAGTGTGTAACGATCAACGAAGCAACATCCGACTGGACAGACGTCACTAGTGGTGTGCCTCAAGGCAGTGTTTTGGGACCTACACTTTTCCTTTTGTATATAAACGATCTAGCCGATTCCGTAATCTGCCCTTGTAAGATCTTTGCAGATGATACAAAACAGTTTGGTAACCCTAACACTGTGAAACTTCAAGACAATATAGATAATGTATGTAATTTGTCTCAGATTTGGCAGCTACACTTTAATACAGACAAAACACATGTAATACACTTTGGTTCAAATACTCCTAGGACCCAGTATTATATGACAGACACTACATGCCAGTCACAAACCATTGAAATCATACCGTCCACAAGTGAAAAAGATCTTGGCGTACACATAGATGAAAATTTCTCCTTCGATACCCATATAAATGCAACTGTACCAAAGGCTGACAGCATAGTTGGTATAATTAACAGCACCTTCAATTACATAGATGAAAACACGCTTACCCTGCTATTCAAATCACTAGTCCGACCAATTTTGGAATACTGTAATTGCATATGGTCTCCTCGTTTTAAAAGACGATCGTATTTAATCGAAAGGGTGCAGAGCAGAGCCACTAAACTTGTTCCCCATTTGAGAAACTACTGCTACACAGACAGGTTAAAGGCTTTGAATCTCATGTCACTAAAATACAAAAGGCTTAGAGGAGACTTAATCGAAACATACAAATTTATCCATGATGATTACAACATTGACAAAAACACATTGTTTGACCGATCAAGTAACACACGTACTAGAGGTCACACATTCAAGCTCAACACTAAACGCAGCAGAAAAGAAATTCGTAGGCATTTTTTCCCAAACCGAATTATTAACACATGGAACTCACTCCCTTCTGTTGTGATCGAGGCACCCACGCTCAGCGTGTTTAAATCAAAACTAGATATGCACCTAAATGACATAATATACGATCATGACATAACCAACTAACAAGAAATATACCCAAATGCTAGGCGCAGAAGGGTGTAACCATGAGCGTAGGTGGCACACTGCAGCTGACGCGGGGATAACCCATCTGGCCCACAACACCTCTCAAAGTCAACCAGGGTCCTGAATAATGTCAATGAATAATGCCAAACAAACAAATAAACAATTGTAACTAAACAAAGTACAAGCACTAGTAATACAATACCAACACAACTCCAGAGGCAATAACAAGCCAAGGGCTTATGCGTCGTAAAATGATGATGATGATGATGAAGAGGTGGGAAAAAATGTTGGCGTCGGCGTCCGGGCTGGTAAATCTTATTAAAATGACATTTGTGGTTATCCGATTTGAAAAAGAATTACACAGATGTGTTCTATGGGATGCTTAGGACTAGTCTGCATCAAAATCATATTGATTTTATAATTTTGTCCATACTTTTATCATGTTTGAACATAGAATATGTTGTGTCGAGAGTTATCTTTCTTGGCTGTGTTAAGGTTTTAAGCTCACCTGTCCAGAATGGCCAAGTGAGCTTATGCCGTGGCGATCGTCCGGTGTCTGTCCGGCAACTTTTTCTTTAAACGACTTCTCAAGAACCACTGGGCCGATTTCAATTATATTTGGCAGGAACCATCCTTAGGGCATGGGGATCTAAGTTTGTTCAAACGAGGACGATCGGCCAATTTGGCAGGCGGCCATCTTGGATTTTGACCGATTTTGAGAAATGTATTTAAGAATCGTCTTCCCCGAAACCATTTGGGGATCGATTCAAGACCGATGAAATATCATCTAGAGCAAGAGCTGAACCAAGTTTGTCCAAGAGAAATTAATCGGTCAAAAAGTTTGGCGGCCATCTTGGATGACTTAGTTTTCCCGAAAACGAGTTCTCCAGAACCGCCGAATGGATAAGGCCGAAATTTGGCAGATATGATTAGGGACTAAGGGATATTAAAGTTTGTTCCTGGCCAAGTGCATAAAGCAGGCGTAAGTCTACGTCCAACTTATCTGCGGCAAAAACTTGAGGCCTAAATTTAAGTCGAGCGTATAAAACAGACGTAGGGTAACTTTTGGCGTGAAAAGTCACGACTGCTGGGTAGTAGGTGTAGCAGCGGCGTTCTGCATACATTCTATTGAGAGAGCAAACTATGGGTGGAATAGTACATTGGTTCGACGATCTGCAATACCGTAGAGCATTAAGGAGAGAACGAATCTTTCGCGACAGAATCAATCCGTTGGATGTATATGATGATGTGGAACTGTATGAGCGGTTTCGCTTACCAAGAAATAGATTTCTAGAATTAATCGATGAACTCAAGAGGAGATTTGCAACGCCCCACGCGCAGACAAATGGCAGTATCTGTAGAAATGCAAACCCTTGTGGCATTGCGATTCTTAGCAAGTGGTTCTTTTCAAAATTTAGTAGGAGATATGGCGAACATTGATCGAACAACCGCGTGTAGGGTTATCCGTAGAGTGGTGTTAGCACTAAAGAGACGGCTGGGGCAACATGTACGTTTTCCTACTGACCAACAGACATTAGAACGTAACAAACAAGGATTTCATACAGTAGCAGTATTCCCTAATGTCGTTGCATGCGTTGATGGAACGCATATAACTATACAAGCACCAACAAATAACGAATGGGAATATGTTAACGGGAAAGGCACACATTCTATCAATGTGCAACTTATGTATGACAAGGATTTGAAAATAATTAACTGTGTGGTTCGTTGACCAGGATCAACGCATGATTCACGCATTTTGACGGAGAGTGACATCTACATACATTTCCAACATCATCCCAATATAGGATATGTATTGGGAGACAGTGGGTACGCGTTAATGCAGTGGCTGATGGTGCCAATAATCAATCCCGTTGGTGAGGCTGAACAAAGATACAACAGAGCTCACATGTCCACAAGAAATGCAATCGAACGATGTAATGGTGTGCTCAAACGGCGGTTTGCCTGTCTGAACAAGATAAGGATGAAACCGGAACGGGCATGTGATGTGATACTTGCTTCTATCGTCCTATACAACATTTGCATCAATGCCGTGGTATACCGCCCAATGACGACGTAGTGGATCAGAATCAGAATGAAAATGAAGCTAACCACCACGCTGATCTTCCAGGACGTGTGGCACGGAGACAACTAATTCAAGATGTTTTTACATAAACACATGGCGGCATGATGCGGGATGGTCATGATGGTAAGAGCATATTAAAGGGATTTATTGATGCAAAATTTCGCAGACTAAGAATAAGTAAAGCATATGAATTAAATGTGTAATGCTACATGTATTGGAATTATTAACATTTTACACAAATACGTGTTCCAGGGCCCGTGTTCCCGAAACTATCGTTATGATAAAGATATCGTTACGGTCATACTTTAGTATAAGTGTAACAAAATCGCTATCATACAGATCGTTTCTGGAACATGGCCACTCCTCATAGTTTTATATGAGTGGATTCAATATTGCTGATTAGTTGTATAGTTAAACGCGTATCCACTGTTCTGCTGTTGCTGCTGAAGCTGTAGAAAGTACTGTTGACGTTGCTGCTGTTGTTGTTGTTGTAGCATTTGGATTTCGATGTCTAGCTTGGTAATTTCTTTTTCAATTTTGGTTTTCTCTAAATCAAGTTTTTCTGTTTCTACCTTATTCTTCTTTATTTCAGCTTGGAGAAGTTCTCGGTGGAGCTCTTCCCGTGATGCACCATCCACTGATCGCTTTGTCCCTTTGGCTGCTGTTCCCGATTGAGCTGGTAGGCAGCGACTCGTGGGTCTTGACTCTGGATGTGAAAATAATGCATTAATGTATAAGACTATCGATTTTATCGCACAAATAATAATGTGATGCTAAATTCCACGGTTTCCTTCAATATTTTATTTTAAAGCTGCATTTATCATCACGATATCGCGGATGGTGACGGAGGATATTACATTTGGTTATGCTTGTCCGTCCATCACCGTCTGCCCTTCCGTCCATCCAGCTGTGCATCTGCATCTGTCTGTTTGTCTGTCTTTCTATCTGTCTATCAGAAAATAGTTGTTGAAATTGCATAAAATTGTTACGAAAGAAAGATTGTGGGAAACATGGAATTTTACAATTTAGGTTAACCTTGAATAACAAGCGCGAATACCCTATAGCTGGGACATTGATTTAGATAACCATGTACCCATATGATTGCCCAATCCTGACAATGGGTCCATTTTACACTGCTCATGCCCCACACACCTGATGGAAGCCGGCATCAAAAATCTATTGCACTACACACTAATATTGGTAGCAAATATACCAAATTGAATTGAATTCCGATCAACAGATTTTGAGGCGGTTAAAATATCAGCGACATTTCACTAAAGTATGTGCGTGTGTTTATGTGCATCTTTGCGTCCGTGAGGGCGAGCCAGCCAGTCAGCCAGTCTGTGTCGGTATGACTGTGGAAGACTGGGGGAGGGAGGAGGATGTATGTGGGTAAAAATTGTTCATGTTCTTACATACCTTGCATGGAGGACGATTCATTTGCCTGCTCCGTCAATTCTGCGACCTCTGCATTATCACCATCATTATCATCAGAATTACCTTGTGCAGTGGATAGACGTTCGGGTTCTGGAGTGTCATTCGATGCCCCTGCGTCTGCAACTGCTGACTCTGATCCAGAGGCTATTCCTTGCAAGGTCACGGATATCTCGCCTATTATGTCCAGAACTAAGTTTGTATATGGTCCTTCTGGTGGTTATGGATCACCACCTATTTTGTGTCGTTTACGGCCTGAGTGGTCCTTCTTTGCTCGCGTTAACAGATCTTTCCATTTGTGTTTGATTATATCAACGGTTCTTCGCTGCAGCCCAATAGCATTTATTGCTGTGCAGATTTCAACCCATTTCTGCTTCTTCTTCAAGGAGGTGACAGTATTATTTCATTTAGAGTTCAAGAGTTCGCGGTTATCTTTATATAGAGCCAGCAATTTAAGAATTTCACTGTGTTCAAAATTCTTCTTACGCGACATGTTTGGTATCTTACACGTGTAAATTACCGCGAAATCCAACTAAAACAAAAGTCGTGCATTTGAGCACCGGTCGTAAATAAGTCCGCGGTATGTTCGTTTCATGCACTCCGCGTAATTTCAAGCTCTACGTCGGACTTAGTTGCGCCGGCGTAGGCCACGTACGTCTCAGCTATATTTACACCTGTTTTATGCACTCGGCTGGGACTAATAAAAATGTAGCACGTTTGGTGGCCATTTTGGATTGTTGTTTATTTGATGGACTTCGAAGCCGAAATTAGTTTTATATATGTTTTTGGGCATTCTGATCTCAAATCTGCTCTGTTCGAAACTGTCGAACAAACGGTTTGGCCTGCTATCTTAGATCACTTTTCCGCCAAAATCTCCCATATTAAAGCAATGGGAAAATTAAAATGTCTTATTCTTGAGAACTACTTGGCTGATTTCAATTATATTTTGGATGAAGCATCCTTAGGCAATATGGATTCAAGTGTGTTCAAACGAAGCTAATGGGCCAATTTGGTCGGTGGCTATCTTGGATTTTGGATGATTTTCGAAATATCTTTAAAAATCTTCTCCGAAAGCGCTTGGGGGATCGATTCAAAACTGATGAAATATCATCTAGAGCAAGAGTTTAAGCAAGTTTGTTCAAGAGAACTTGCAACTAGTTCGGCGGCCATTTTTGATGACCTAGTTTTCCCGAAAATGACCTCCAGAACCGCTGAAGGGATAAGGCCGAAATTTGGCAGATATGATCAGGGACTAAGGGACATTAAGGTTTGTTCAAGAGAAGTTAGTCCGCCCAAAAACATGGCCGCCTTGGGCCAATGAAAATGTAACACGTTTGATGGCCATTTTGGATTTTTTTATTTGATGGATTTTGAAGCCGAAATCTTGCGAACTACTTGGTTTATTTCAATTACATTTTACAGGAAGCATCTTTAGGGCATATGATTTCAAATTTGAAATATTGTCTAGGGCAAGAAAAAAACCCAAGTTTGTTCAAGGGAACATTATTGGCCAACTGATTTGGCTGCCATCTCAGATGACTTAGTTTTCATGAAAATGGCTTCTCCAGAACCGCTGAACGGATCAGGCCAAAATTTGGCAAAAATATTTATGGACGGAGGAGCATTACACTTTGTTCAAGAGAAGTTGATACATCAAAAAGATGGATGCCATCGGCCAATCAAAATGTAGAATTTTGGCGTCCTAATTGAACACATGTATTTTTATTTTTTGGATTTTGAAACCAAAATTGGTTTTATATAAGTTTTGGGGCAACCTGATGTTAAGTTTGACATTCTTGAAACTGTCAGTTAAACGGTTTGGTGGCCATCTTGTATTGTTTTTCCACCATATACTCCATGGATAGTAAAACAATAGGAAAAATGTCTTCTTTGAGACGTATAGCGTTTAGAGCATTCAATAGCGTGGAGTTCAGCACAATATAAATGTACTATCTATCTATCTATCTAACTTCTATAAATAATTTTACAGCAACAGTTACACCAACTGAAAAAATATACACTATCTTGGTACAAAACATTGACTTTTGACAATACAATGACAAGGGTTAATATTTTTTCTTTTGTAATTCCAGATGCCGTGGAAAAGATATTGGCGCAACGTTGAGAAGAAACCACTGACTGACTGGACTGAGGAAGCTGACCTCGGTGAACAAAGCACCAAAGACTTATTAGACATGGCTGAGGAAGCTGACCTCGGTAAACAAAGCACCAAAGCCTTATTAGACATGACTGAGGAAACTGACCTCGGTAAACAAAGCACCAATGACTTATTAGACAGGACTGAGGAAACTGACCTCGGTAAACAAAGCACCAATGACTTGACGAGTAACAGGACTGAGGAAACTGACCTCGGTAAACAAAGCACCAATGACTTGACGAGTAACAGGACTGAGGAAGCTGACCTCGGTAAGCAAAGTACCAAAGACTTACGACTCCGCAAGGAGTCTTCCATTAACTCCGTGAGGAGTCAAAATCCAAAGCAACTCCGTAAGGAGTTTACAAACAAACTCTGTGAGTAGTCAGAAATATTGAAACATCTCCGTAAGGAGGGAGAAAAAACTAAAAATCGTAAGTAGTCAGGAAACCTTCAAAATAAACTCCAACATCAACTTCACAAGCAGGCAGACAGTCAACTGTTTAATAAGGGTCATTAATGTTTGTTCAAGAGAAGTTGATACATAAAGAAACATGCCCTCTGTTTTCTTATTACAAGTCTGCTCAACTCATTAGAGTTCTTCTTATTGTTAATGACCATTCTAGTCGAAATGCCTATGGTCCAGGTGAGCGATACAGGCCCCTTGGGCATCTTATTCTTGTGGTAGCCGAGTGTGATGGGTGAAGGAGACATATTTCTTTAAACCTATGTTATATCGCATGTTAAAATGACTGGAAGCGTCCTTACACCTCAGATCTGCAATTTTCTCATAGATCGGGACGAGTGAACGGACAGTCCCTCCCTTTGGCATACATTGTAGTTGTTGGCATATCATTTTTAAAATGTGTTACATAGGATTGTAGAACGTGTTGCTTTGGGGTTAGTTACTTATTTTGGCATATATTCATACTGTACTAGGCTTTAACGCTTAGAAATCTGAAGAGAGATAAACCCTTATTGACAAAGAGACCTATTTTGAAGCAAATAAAATTGTATTTTTGCAATATTGTACTGCGGCTAACTCAGTAAGATTGACTGTTCAATGTCATATCGGACTATGGACATCGTTTTCTTAATGTAGTAGCTTCACAGATTACGCCATCTCTAATCTCTTCCTTTTTGCAAAGTTTATTGACTGAATGTCCACACATAGCATCTTCTGAATAGTATCTTTCCTAATGGCATACATATGTGAAACTGTATCACATCCAGAGAGGACGTGTACTGCAAATAATCTTTTACCAATATGCGCATGCTTATATAATGTGGCCTTGATGTCAACTACGGTTCTCCTAGATTTAGTGCTGACATTGTTAGGTCGCATTTCAGTTGTTGTAGTAGAAAGGAACGAGGAGTACAAACACAGATATGTGATGGCATCACATACTATATTAATACTGGATGCTCCATATAGTGCCGGTTTCACCATTTATTACCACCCCACCCCCCCCCCCCCCCCCCCCCCACACACACACACACACACACAGCCAAGGTCTGGAAGCTGGGGTGTGTGGGGTGGGTGGTCGTGTGGGGGTGGAGAGGGTGGGTGGGGTGGGGGTGAGGGTGGTGGGTGGGGGTTGTATATAGCGATCAACATGTATGTCCATCCATCTATCCCCATCTCATCAACGCAACTCCTCTTACAGTTTAGTTGCAATTCTTTTGAAATGTGATGAATCTAGTCATTACCATCTGAAGACGTGCATGTGCTTTTTTCGCGGCCCGAAAATTGTTTATTACAGAGTTATCACGCTTTAAATATCTTAAGGCCGATACATAAAATGCATTGCCAATCATTTCTTGTCAACGCAACAGTTTAACTCCGATTCTTCGTAAATGGTATCATTACCACGTGAAGATGTGCTATCCATATACCTGTATGCCAATCCGTCTGTCCAAGATGTATGTATGTCCGTCTCAGTCTTTCCATCTTTGACAATCATTTCTTGTCAACGCAACTCCTAGCGGTCTCAATGGATTGACTTAAAATTTCGTCCACATCAGTATCATGTGCAGATGTGCGTGTGCTTTTTCGCGGCCAAAAATTATTCATTGCAGAGTTATCACCCTTTAAATATCTTAAAGCTGATACATACATTGCATTGCCAATCATTTCTTGTCAACGCAACTCCTCCTACAGCGATTCTTCTGAAACTTGCTAAGTATTATCATCACCACATGAAGATCTGCATGTCCTATCCGTATACCTGTACGTCCATGCGTCTGTCCAAAACGTATGTCTGTCCGTCTGTCGGCCCATCCATCTCTGACAATCATTTCTTGTCAACGCAAGTCCTAGAGGTCTCAATGGATTAACTTAAAATTTCGTCCACATTATCAGCTCCGATTCTTTTGAAACTTGTTAAGTGTTATCATAGCTACGTGGAGGTATGCATGTGCTATCCGTATACCTGTACGTCCATGCGTCTGTCCAAAACGTATGTCTGTCCGTCTGTCGGCCCATCCATCTCTAACAATCATTTCTTGTCAACGCAAGTCCTCCTAGAGGTCCCAATGGATTAACTTAAAATTTCGTCCACATTATCACTATCATGTGCAGATGTGCATGTGCGTTTTTCGCGGCCAAAGATTTATTCATTACAGAGTTATCACCCTTTAAATATCTTAAAGGCGATATATAAACTGCATTGACAATAATTTCTTGTCAACGCAACTCCTCCTACAGCTTAGCTGCGATTCTTTTTAAACTTGTTAAGCGTTATCATTACGACATGAAGATGTGCATGTGCCGTCTGTCCAAAATGTATTTTCGTCTGTCGGTCCATCCTTGTCAACGCAACTCCTACAGTTTAGCTAAACATTCTTTTGAAACGTGGTAAATCTAGTCATTGCCATCTGAGGATGTGCATGTGCTTTTTTCGCGGCCAGAAAATTATCCATTACAGGGTTAGCCCCCCCCCCCCCCCCCCCTTTAAGTGCCTTTAAGCCGATACATAAACTGCAGTACCAATCATTTCTTGTCAACACAACTTCAATTTAGCGGTGATTCTTTTGAAACTTGTTAAGGGTTCTCGTTACCACTTGAAGACGTGCATGTGCCATCCGTATGCCTGTACATTCATGCGTCTGTATAGAATGTATGTGTGTATGCCAGTCTGTCGGTCCGGCCATCTCTGACAATCATTTATTGTCAGCACAACTCATACAGTTTAATTGCAATTGTTTTTAAATTTAGTAAATGTTACGTTTAACAACTGAAGATGTGCATGTATGTCCATCCGTTTGGTAAGAATGTCTGTCTTCATGTACGTCCAAATATGTCTAAATACATGCATAAAATGAAAAAGATGACTGTGTTGTAAGTGTTCAGAGGAAGAATCATGTATTATATGATGATGTCATCGCTGTTGTCTGCATATAAATGTTCATAACAGGAAACGGAATAGGTAAAAAGAGCTTATATCCTATTAGTGATATATAAAATCCCGATTTGTGTTTATCTGCATCCAATTTACATTCCCCTATTAGTGAGATATTAGGGGCCCCGGGATATGCCATTTCTGATAGCTCTTGTTGAACTATCACATCATCAGCTTCTTCATGTGTACTTCAAATATCATGCCTTGCTTGTGTAGTACCACTCCCAATCTCAATTGGAACAGGCTCCGTTTGAAGAGATTAGGTGGTGTTCCTTCAGATGTTGGCAAATGACATTTATCAGCTCAACTTTGTTTTCAGTCAGTCTGTATTACATTCTGTGGCGGAAGAAGTGTATGCTCATTTAGTTGGGGATGCACATGACTGTACTATAGCCGACTGAAAATATAATTTCAGCCGTTTGTGACAAGGTCCAAAACTGTCCCAATTGCTGGCCATCAGATTACCCATAGCAGAGTACAGCCATAAATGATAGTCACTAGTGCTTTTTGTATACGTCTTCAGGACTGAATGTTGCACTTCCAGTTTCTTCTTCAAAATATGTTTGTTATTAATTAGGCGCATGTCTCCATTGTCCAAAAAGATTGATGTTGGTATTGGTGACAAGCCATACTCCATAGTCATTGATATTGCTCCTTCGTGATAGTTGTAATCCCAACACTCTGGAGTAGATCAGACATTCAGATTTGTGACACAGACTGGTGTGTTTTTGTGACCGCCATCATAACTACTCTCATTAGAGAGAGGGTACTACTCCTTCGCGCCAGGTAGACTCATACTCATACATCTGTTGTTTGCCTATTTTGACAGATGAGTCTGCACTTAGAGAATCTGGTCCAATCCTCTCACTGACGATATTGATGATACCAACTATATAATTGATATTGATAATGTCCAGACTGCATGTATCCAATGGATCAATTGAGCATGTCAACATTTTTCGAAGGTTTTTCCTATCCTGTGTATCTGCTAACACACATTAATGTCTCTCTGATGAGTTGGTTAGTAATATGCAAACACAGAGCGCATCTGGACAGCGCTCATGGTTCATGAGTGGATTGCTATGATGTTCCCCTAATCCATGTCCATACCTCATAAATGTTGTTTCAATGTATATATCGGACCAAATTACATTCCAAATATCAGTTTTGCCACTACCCCCCCCCCCCCCCCCCTTAGATAATGGAGACCGTACCTAGCATAGTTGAAATATGCTGCAGCAAGGAAACTGGGAAGCATTGCTTTCACTGACACTAAATGTAATGGCCGGTCTACTCGCACCGCGCCCTCACGAAGTTCAATTAGAACAAGTTTGATTAAATTTGCCACCCAATGCTTAGATGTTCGACGTTCAGCCGCTCCGGCATCCAGTGTTTTATTAGGTCTTCATGATCTACGCATTCTAGAGTTCAGCGGAATATCTCGCCCATAACCATGCACAAATTTCGTTCCAGTAAGCATTTTTGACGCAGATTGGTAGATCATTCAGGGTATCAACTGATCCAATAGAAATTCATCAGCATGTGCATTCTTCCAAGCCGTGGTATGAACATGTTAAGAAACATCAACATGACATTGACAGTGACAAGGTAAGATGTTTATCTGTAGTAAATACAGGGAATACCTGTCCAGTTTGTTAGAACTGTTAACCATCATTATTCTGTCTGGCTCTGAGGATACCATGTCCATGAGTGTTGTGTAGACACATTTCGTGGCTGGCTTGACTATATGGCCTTGCTTTCTTGCTTGCCCGTATTGCATCCTCCAAATTCCGGTGTATCCTGATCAGTCGCTATCTTTTTTCACAGACAAAATCAATATCATTATCCCGTGTCAGTGCAATTTGTTGCTGTACTAAGATCCTTAGTTGTAGAACTGTATACTTTGCCTCAGAAATTGGCATTGGGTTTCGGGTGTGTGGCGGTGTGATTCATTGGATCTTTGCACAGTAACTGCTGCGATGAGATTTTCTTTCATTTCTTCTTTACTTAAACGTCTGATTATGTGTGGCTCGTTATCTTAATTAACGCGGTCCTGTGCCTGGGTTAGAAGCAGCGCAAGAGCATGAGTTGAAAGCATGCCATTTGCTGAGGAGATATTGATATAAAATTGTCAGTAATGACTTGTACTGATCCAATATCACTATCTGGAATACCAGTTAGCTTAGATTTGTTGGTTGCAGCAGCAGCAGGTGATACTTTACATCTAAGAACCTCATCATATGACGCTGTTATACCAAAGTCATAAAGTTGTTTAATAATCCACTTCTCCCTTTTCAAAACACCTAATGCTATTTGTAGACTAGTGTGTCTGTCTGTAATCATACTGGTGATGATATTACCTATCAAAGCAGCTGTGACGGTGGAATCCAATTTTGCCAATAATGTGAAAGTAGTACTTGTAATGTTGAACTAATGTCGACGGTTGCGCCATCTAAGTTGCGTATAGTTTTATAAGAGTCTTTGTCGTATGTTTATTGCTTTGTTTCACAATTCTTTTCGCAATATTTCCCCGGGCAAACTCATTACAATCGTAATCATCTGTCAATACTCGCAGTGAAGAGGATGCTTTGTTACGAAATACAAACGGGGTGGCCACTCTATTTCCTGATATTACCAGCAGATCATAGTCAAAATGTTCCTGTAAGTGTTTTATCAAGTTTCGTCTGGAAAGGTGGCTACCATTATATGACATATACATTTGATACACATCAATGGAATTGTACATTTTAATTAAATCACTTTTAGTGTCACGAACGATTGATTAAAATACCATATCAGGATCTTCTAGTGATTGATGAGCATTAATTAGCCTTAGCTGCTAAAGCAATGGACCGAGAAACCATTACGCTTACCTTAGAGTCACCATGGCACTGGGCATCTGCGGCATCAAGATTACTAACTGTTCCTTGCACCCTAACACGCACTCGCTGAGCAATATCATCATTATGCAGTCACATACATCTGGAATAGCTTGTATTTAGTTTTCTTACACCCCACCCCCACCCCACCAGGTCAGCTGTTCTACTCTTTACAACTTGTCACCAACGATCTGGATGCCGGGAGTGGTATGTATGTGTGCGTGCGCGCGTGCGTGCGTGCGGGTTGGGGTGTGTGGGGGCGTGTAGGGAGGGGGGGGGGGGAACTTCTGTGTTGCAGATTTCTCCACAAAATATACAATACTGCTTAAAGTCAAACAGTGGTAGTTCTGAACACGACTTCGTTTTTTGAGTAGTGACTTCACACTCATTACTACGGATATCTTTTGAAGACGAGCACCGTTTGATATGTGTGTTTTGGATGTGTAAGTAGGGAGATAGGGAGCATGCACTTAAAATATATTTTGATGCGTGATGTTCTGATCTATGGGAGAATAGTAGATCTGAGTCATAGGGACGTTGCCAGTCACATTGATATGCGATATGACATAGGTGCTAAGAAATATGACCTTGCACAACTAAAAAAGGGATGAGCGACGGTGGCATTTTAAAACGTAGATAAAAGATTTTCCCCAAGTTTCTCAACGCGTCACCATGCTGATTTATGACCAGCATATAACATAGTTATAAAAACAGCAAGAACATTTTGGGAGAACCCTAATATATACTTTTGTCCAAAATTAGCATCTGACAATCGGACTAAATCGACGCCTACTTATAACAGTTGGATGGAGCACCCGCCGCATATAAGCATAGTCTCCATCGATCAGCAACCTCATTTGTTTCCACAAAACCGATGTGGAAGAAGATATTGGTAAAAATCAGAAAGGATACTGAACTGCAGCAGAGTACGTGGACTACTAAATGGTACAAACACACGAATGTTAGACAATGGAACATAATGCATGTGTGATTGTTGAATATTTTGTTTCTCATAGTTTGTGGTGTAAGAGTATGGGTAACTAACGTAAATGTGGCATAAACCACTGTCTTATCAATATGACCTTTTCTACTTAAATCAAGCAAAACCTTTCCCCTGACTGTAACCAGTTTCTACTTTTGTATAACCACACACTTTCAGCTGCACCACCGTGCGAAAGGTAGTGTCCGATAACTTAATAAGTACAGATACTGCTTCGCGATACATGGGAAACATAGGCAGAAAGTACAGTCACTGCTTTCTGGCGCTGTATCACAAAGTATACATAGATACACTGCTTCTTTCCCACCCGCATTTCTCTGCACAAACATGAACCAGTGTTTAGTAATTCATATATAAGAAAGTGTACATATTGCCCATCCTGGCTTCCAGACTAACTGATTTTGGACCAAAATTTCACTTACTGCCATTTGCCTTAGCAGGGCAGCACAGGCCTCTGAATTTTCGTGCAACCATCCCACTACCACATATATAATATATACAAGGTATGTCCGTGGGCACCATTGTCCGAAGCGGATTGTTTGGGTTGGTGATTTTGAAATTAATTTGACTAGAAGATGGCACTGCCTTATCTAGTAGTAGTAGTAGTAGTAGTAGTAGTAGTAGTAGTAGTAGTAGTAGTAGTAGTAGTAGTAGTAGTAGTAGTAGTAGTAGTAGTAGTAGTAGTAGTAGTGGTGGTGGTGGTAGTAGTGGTAGTAGTAGTAGTAGTAGTAGTAGTAGTAGTAGTAGTTGTAGTAGTAGTAGTAGTAGTAGTAGTAGTAGTAGTAGTAGTAGTAGTAGTAGTAGTAGTAGTAGTAGTAGTAGTAGTAGTAGTAGTAGTAGTAGTAGTAGTAGTATTTAACCGTTTAGTGGTTTATGCCGAGTGAGACGTGCAAGCTTTAATATTATTATAAATATCTAAAAATCCAGTGACGCAACGACACCACTTTGTGAAATTACTTTCTGTTTATTATTAATAATAATAATAATAATAATAATAATAATAATAATAATAATAATAATAATAATACTCAGAGGGAAGGACGAGTAGCAGTAATGAATTTGGCGCCTCCTAAGTCTAGCGCTCGGGGCAAATGCCCCCCCCCCCCTCCCCACCCCTGACCCCATCACTACGGCACTGTAAAGATCATGACTGTATGTAATGACAATGCGCTACAATTAGTACGAATACGAAAATTTAGAGCCGGGTACCAGTCTCTATTCTGTCATTTGTTTTGATGGCCTACGAAAGTGAGTTATTTTGGTCCACGAAGACGCCAAAAAGTATTCATATGAGATAAAGTGTGACGGAAATGGGCCTTGGGAACATTGACATAAATATGAAAGTATAATCTCACCAAACCTAAGTTTTTTTAATGAAATATTTACACTTTTATATGTATGTATTCGTGGCAAGCCAGGGGTGTTTTGCCATTTTGAATATTACGTAAATTTCGTACTAACCATTTGCGACCGAGCTCGGGTTCTCGATCGACTATCATATTTATCTACCTAGTAGACTATTTCAAATGTGACTGGGATGTAGCTAACTATAGTTAACCATTGTTCGCCAGACGAACTTTACATAGAACGCGACCATACGGTACGGGAGCACTCCGCAAGACCAAGGCACCCAGAATCTACACTGGCCACAAGTTAAAGCGATGCTAATCGCATCTCAAATGTTGTATTGCACCGACAGAATATGGTTTATAGATTCCATATCATTCATATCATGTCACATTTCCTGATCTGTGTCGCAATTATCTGTTTTGTAATATCGAGTAAATGTTGAACCGCGATCTACACCATTTTGTCTCCTCAAGCTATTGCGCGTGATGTCATGTAAGCTCCAATGCATCGCATTCTTTATTATGTAATGCTCATCCCATTGAATATTTTGAAACTAATTTGACTGGAAGTTGTTGCTTCCAATCAAATTGGTTTCAAAATATTCAACAGCTTACCTGTAGGATTGCTTTTATACCACATTGCCAAACTATAGCTGGGGCCTCTATGACTGAGTGTATATACCGAGGCAGACACACTAGGATTTTTCTGATCGGTTGAAAAGTAAATCATGACAGCCATCATAGGGTGTAGAAATGTACCAACATTTAACTACTAAATCCTGAATATCTTTCCTTAGCGGCGTGATAAAAAGCTTAAAATTACCTGGATAGTTTATGACCGGCGTGTTAGATCACCTGAATAGCTATCAAGAGATGGGATTAGTTATTCTTTAATAGATGGAGATTGCGGACGACGAGAAAAGGAAACAAGCCCATGCCTGCTCCATAGCTTCGGCATGGCTAGCTCCTATTGAAGATTTTGAAATTAATTTGACTAGAAGATGCCACTGCCTTATCCAGTAGTAGTAGTAGTAGTAGTAGTAGTAGTAGTAGTAGTAGTAGTAGTAGTAGTGGTAGTAGTAGTAGTAGTAGTAGTAGTAGTAGTAGTAGTAGTAGTAGTAGTAGTAGTAGTAGTAGTAGTAGTAGTAGTAGTAGTAGTAGTAGTAGTAGTAGCATTTACCCGTTTAGTGGTCACATAATAATATTATATATTATTATAAATATCTAAAAAATCCTCATTCAAGATAAATGAAAAAACGCAATTATTTTCTATGTAAGTTTCCCTTTATATACATATAAAAATTATGTAAATTTCTGTTTATATACATGTACAAATACATTGCAAAATAAACAGAATAATACGCATGGCTTTACTGCTTAATATCATATTGTATATCTTATTATCATTCTCCCTCCCGCTCCCTCTCTCCCTCTCCCTCTCCCTCTCTCTCTCTCTTTCTCTCTCTCTCTCTCTCTCTCTCTCTCTCTCTCTCTCTCTCTCTCTCTCTCTCTCTCTCTCTCTCGCTCGCTCGCTCGCTCGCTCGTTCCCTCCCTCCCTCCAATTTTAACATTTTTAATTCATTAAAGACATACACTCGTGACGGTGGTTTTCGAATTTCGTCACGGAGTTAAACGTCATTTTGATTGTGACGTCAGCTAACAATGACGTATTTGTTTATGACGTCAGATAGCGGAGAGCTGGGACAGAACAGACAGAGGAGGGATGGTCCGGATACCTCTTTTTGGTACTCAGTGCAAAAGCACTAGAAAACAAAACCCGCAGCCATATAGGTGGTGCCTAGGGGAAACCCCAGACTAGCTACTAAGAGAGTGTTCAAAAGTTACAAACCTAATGGCTGTCTATAAAACTGTTTTCCTGTTGCATAAAATACCTTAAGACCATAGAAAGCCAGGACTAACGACCGTCTGCGTATGCAACAAGAGAACCTATTTGTAAGAGATATCCATATGATTCCAACACATTCTTTAAAAGATTTCATCAAAACCCCGCTCCACTACCTTATATTACACAATTAAACACACGTCAAATACTACCCAGTCACCAGTCACCCAGCCGCACACACATAAAGCCACATCCACCTGCACGTAGGCCAGCAAATACTACCCAGTCACCAGTCACCCAGCCGCGCAAACATAAAGCCACATCCACCTGCACGTAGGCCAGCAAATACTACCCAGTCACCAGTCACCCAGCCGCACAAACATAAAGTCACATCCACCTGCACGTAGGCCAGCATGCATACCTGTAATTCCGAAACCTCACATTTTACAAACTTCGTGACTGGCTGAAAACATCCACAACAACCATTGCTAAATGCCATATAGTAAATGGCCTGGAATGCGGCATTTGTTTGAGCTGGTATACACCTTTTCAGTTTTTATACTTCTATTGTAATTTTCTGTTCCAGAACGTAACTTTATATTAGCTAAGTATTTCAGGAATATCTATACATAATATAATATGTTGAATTAGGCATAGTAATACATGTTTAAGACAAATCTGATGTTCATAAGTGTCCATAGATCTGTGTTTTATATAAACCTTGTGAGGAGAGCGAGGATGATGTGGATAAAGGGTTGGTCCGGACACCCCACCTATAATAGCCAAACCTCACATGTTACAAACCAAAACCATCTTCAACAATCAATCTTAGACGGCATATTGTAAATGAAACCAAGGGCGGATCCCGGGGGTGGGGGTGTCCAGGGGGTCATGACATCCCCATCCCCACCCACAATTTAGAGTGCCCTCTTGCTCTTTACGGCATTTAAAATATACAAGTATAAATTTATCGGCTACACAAATTTAGCATTAGAAGTCATAACACCGCTGTGTGTAGCAACCAACAAATATCACACAAATGCGTACATGTAGTACACATATGCTGTCAGAGTTAACCTATTCCCTCTCACATCTGGAAAGACACTTGTTTGCAATATGGCGATGGAATCCTTTGCACTATCGCTCGAGAACTATTTCACAATTGCGTCAAAACGCGTTACAATCGCGCCTCGTTAGCTTGCTTTGGAACAATTGTAAACATGGAACCAAACATGCCTCGTCAAACAAAGCGTAGGCAGCAAGCTTTAACTGCTTTAACTGCTTTACAACACGCAGCACATTGCTGCAAAACGCTTAACTTTTTTCAGGTAATTATTTGGTGAGAGGATATATAATAGATGTGTTACAGCGTTACTATAGTTATTTTAACCAGCATCGCTAGCCGCAAGGGTCAAAGAGAACATGGTGTGCTTCTTGTTCTTAAAGACACATTTCAACAAATCTTCCATATTCTATTTGAGCGCTGTGATCTTCCCAAAATATTGGGTGGAAGCTTTCCCGTGGCGTCCAATGAATGCACTGTTTGTTTTGTTAAGTCTTAATAAAATTGTATTATTTCGCAGGTGAAACGTATTACCCATTTATTGTTCTTACCCATCTTTTGCCCAGACTGAAGTGAACATTGTTGCAACTGTATATCGAATTAAAAGAAAACCTTTATTATTTGGATGCAAAATAATTAAGCCTTTTTACCATGCAGAACACAGGAGATTGCTTCTAAGAGCACATAATTTTCATAGTTTTCTGGTAGGGTGGTGTGGGGTGGACTAGGCCCCCAGACCCCTCCCCACTCAGTCAAGCTACTTCGAGGTGCACTTTCTGGAGGTGGGGAGGGCGTGGTTGGAGGCCCCTTGTAGTAGGGCTGGATCCGCCCTTGGAACTGAAGTGTGGCGTTTGCGTCACCGATGGACCAACACACTCCATGAGTTAGCTGCGGACGTAGCCCCGCTCTGCGCTTAACTATTAATATGCTGATGATGTTACGCTAAGCATGGGGCTACGGGTTGAACCACACACAAAATTGATTAATTTTCGTCTCACTTCTAGAGCACTTACACTTGCACTTACATCGATCGGCCAAATTTCACACACGTGTACCGTATGTATCATGCCATTGAAAAATATACAATCTATTGCAAAATATTTCATATATTTTGTTACATTGGCCAACACATTCAGAACCAGTGCCCCAGCGATTTTGTCCGAGTTTACCGCTACGAATCATAGGAGATACACTGCCGTATTTCGCTGACGAGGCCAAGATTACTATATACGAGCAAGTTGGCGGAGGGGCCTAATTGCGTACTACTCTTGCTTGTCATCTGTTTGTTTACGTATTAAATTTGCTAGTGTCAGTGTGAGAATCAGGTCGTTCTGGACACTTACCCATATGTTATATTCTTGACCTTACCTGCCAAATATAAATTTTGATTTAATCACACTTTTTTATATTGTTGGAACTGTAGCTCCAAGCTCGACGGACGTCGTAAGCATATGGAGATACAAGACTGCAGCTATCCATGGGCTGAACCATCCCTACTTATAATTCACCTTTCCAGAGTATCCATTGATGATTTGACGTCATATATGACGTCATAATCAACTAAGCGGCGTGTAGGATGACATCATGATCATTACGTCATAAATGATTCTATTAGGCCCGTCTTTAACTCTTAATAGTCCGACACGTTTTAAGAATTGTATTCTTTACTATTTAATAAACATGCTGTTGAATATTTTGAAACTAATTTGACTGGGCATGTTGCTGCCATAGGCAGCAACAGCGCGCCAGGGTTGGAAAAAAATCGATTTTTATTCGCGACATCCCAGGAAATTACGTAAAACTTATACAGTGAAACCTGTATTAAGACACTGGCTGTGGGAGTCGCAGAAGGTGGTCTCTTAAGACAGGTGGTCTCTTAATACAGGTCCAGATGCATTGCTAAACTGTATTTTGGAACTGAATAAAGTGGTATTTTTATGACTTATTTTTAACTGAATTTTAAGCTTGCTGGTTTCTTAATACAAAAAAACTTTGTTCGCTTAAGCAGTTTTAACAGTATTATTATTGCATCATTTTTTATTGCATCATTTTTTTATTGCATCATTTCAAAAAAATCAAATCAATCGATTTTTTTGATTTAAATCGATTTCAATGATTTAAATCGATTTTTATTCGCGACATCCCAGGAAATTACGTAAAACTTATACAGTGAAACCTGTATTAAGACACTGGCTGTGGGAGTCGCAGAAGGTGGTCTCTTAAGACAGGTGGTCTCTTAATACAGGTCCAGATGCATTGCTAAACTGTATTTTGGAACTGAATAAAGTGGTATTTTTATGACTTATTTTTAACTGAATTTTAAGCTTGCTGGTTTCTTAATACAAAAAAACTTTGTTCGCTTAAGCAGTTTTAACAGTATTATTATTGCATCATTTTTTATTGCATCATTTTTTTATTGCATCATTTTTCTATTGCATCATTTTTTTATTGCATCATTTTTTTTAAATGATGCAATAGAAAAGCATTTTTTCATTCTTGAAAAATACAGTCAAAACTGCTTAAGTGACAAAGGCTATGAAATATTTTCAATTCCATAATTAGCAAAATGTCTAACTCCGGCCGAAAACAAGATCCAATATGGATTCATTATGAGAAAGTGAAGACCCCAGATAAGGCCGGTGTCCGGGCTGTCTGCAAGGTCTGCCGACACGAACTCCAAGGTATCCCAGAGCGGTTAAAAAAACATGCAGCCAATTGCACAGGTCCACCAACACCAGCACTTCAAGGTCTAGCTGTAGCCGCAACAGAAACGGGGACTTCATCTCAATCTGAGCAGCAGCAGCGCGTTGAAACTGTTGTTGATCAAAACGATGTGGTGGTGATGGAAGTTGAACCTCTGTCAACTTCAAGTTCTGCTTCAGCGGCAGTGAAGCGCCCAGTGCACGGTCAATTAGCTGCTGGTACATTGGCCGCTAAGATACCCAAGCTGAATTATGGTCTACAGAATTATGTCATCAGAACTTCAGCAGAAAAACGTGGTGAATTAGATCGTGATGTAGCTAGGATGGTGTATGCTACGAACTCCCCATTTCGCTTAGTAGAAAATAGACATTTTATAAACCTTGTAAAAGATTTACGACCAGGCTATCAACCACCATCCAGAAAGGACATAGGGGGGAAATATTTGGATGTTATCTACACAGAAGAGCGGGAGAAGGCGAGAAAAAATTTGGAAGGTGAACTTGTCTGTCTAGCATTAGACGGTTGGAGCAATATTCATAACGAGCCTATCGTATGTGCTACAGTGACGACCTGCTTAGGTGATATTTACTTAGTGGATACTACGGACACCTCTGGACATCCTCACACAGCGGAATATCTTTATGACATTGCGAAGCAGACAATTGAAAACACGCACAATGATTTTGGGTGCATTATATGTAGTATCGTCACAGACAATGCTGCTAATGTAGCAAAGATGCGAGAGTTCTTGAAAGAACGACTGGGTTTCAACATGATTGCGTATGGATGCACGCCTCATCTTCTAAATCTGACTTCAAAGGACTTAGAAATGGGTAATGTTAAGGAGCATGTCACACAAGTTGTGAAGTATTTCCGAAATAACCACTTTGCTAGTGCCCAAATACGCCAATCATCGTGCAGAAAGTTAGTGATGCCAGCAGATACAAGGTGGAACACAATGTACGATTGTTTAAACTCGTATTGTGAGGCATGGCCGACACTTGTGACAATCTGTGATGGACATACTGACCGCATAGATGTTGCCATTGCCAATAAAGTTCGTAATGTAGTAATCAAACGTTCTGCAGATGAATACCGACTTTGTTTGAAACCAGTAGCTTGCGCTCTCGATAAAGCTCAATCGGACAATTGCACAATAGCAGAAGCAGTTGAATTATGGAAAGATGTAAAAACGGCCCTGCATAATGACACTAATAATTCAACAAAGCGTGCGGCCGATAAGCGTTATCAACAAGCTGTGACACCTCACCACATGCTGGCCAATCTACTCCACCCTAAATACTGTGGTCGAAACTTGACTCAGCAAGAACGTGAAACTGCACTCACCGTAGCATCCGAAATCCCTGGTTTGATGACTTTGGTAATCAAATTCGAGGCCATGGCACCACCATTTCACATTCTTAAATTTAACGACGAAGTTGTTAATGGAGTAACCTCTCTTCATTGGTGGAAGTCGCACAGACGTGACTTCGAGGATGATCTGCTGGAAGAATTTGAATTCACTCAGCGTCTGATGTCAGCTGTGGCGGCGTCAGCTGGTGTCGAGCGCGTGTTCTCCAGCTATGGGCTCGTGCAGAGTAAGTTGAGAAACAAACTTGGAACTTTAAAAGCGGCTAAACTAGTATTTCTTTTTCGGTCCCTAAACTGTGACAAAGAAAATGACTTCCGGTTTCAGTTGAATGATGATTGTTGACTAGACTAGTGAAGTACAATTGCAGCATTATTGAAAACTGAAAGTGAAAAGTGATGACAGACACATCTATCTGTGACTCAGTTAGGTTTGCGCGATATTGCTTGAGAGAATATCGATATCGTTATTATAAAAAAATTGCGGTATCTCAATAGTCAATATATCGAGTGTTCTGGTTAATCACTTAATTGTGAATAATTAAAGAATATGCATCCCATCATTCATAACATATTGAATATTTTGAAAGCAATTTCACTGGAAGCCGTTGCTGCCTAAGTCAGCAACGGTTTTCAGTGAAATTGCTTTCAAAATATTCAATATGTTTATTATGTTACGAATGATGGGATGTCTATTCTTTAATTATCACTGTTTGAACTAATAATATATAGAGTTCAAAATTTATATATTACGTCATATTAGCAACGATTTTTCAATTTTGTTCACAATTGCATCACAGATACAGTGAGTAGCAATAGGACAGAAATGATGCAATGCATAAATCTAACGAATTAGCCCTAATTAGATGCACAAAATCTATGAAGGTATGCAAAAGTCATCATTGTCTAAGTCTATCAACCTTGTTAACTTCTGTCTTTAAAAATATGCTCAAATTAAAATTGATAAACTGGTGTACATTTTTCAACAATTTTGGTGGACGATGTTGCTGTCTGCGACAGCTCTATCATCCACCAAATTTGTTGAAAAATGTACACCAGTTTATCTTTAACCTTTAGCACACTGATGTCGAAATTTTTAAATTTCAAATTAAATTTAAAGATAAACTGGTGTACGTTTTTCAACAAATTTTGTGGAAGATGGTGCTGTCACAGACAGCAGCATCGTCCACAAAAATTGTTGCAAATTGTACACCAGTTTATCTTTAAATTTAATTTGAAAATTTAAATTATCATGCTCCAGAGTGCTAGGGGTTATGTTTATTTTGAAAAATTAAAACTCCTACATCAGTGTGCTAAGGGTTAATGTAATGTAATGATGTGTTTACGTGTTACAATGTATATAGTTTCTTGCCAGTTTCAGCAATTACTGATTTTGATTTTTGAAGTTGTAGTAAACTACTTAATTTAATAACATTTCAATCTTTATTGTTTTAGTGTTAAATAAAATGGAGCCCAAAAGTCCAACTTGATAAGCACTAGCCAATAGTAATCGAGACACTCAATGACACTCCATAGTGACTCCAGACGCATGTCATAGCTGAAAAAAGAGACAGTGTCTTGCTTTAAAAGAGTGTGCTTTTGGAATTAGACTAATAGTAATAGCCATACTGGCCCATACATGACTTTTCATGTACACTATTGCTTTAATGGTCATGTAGTGACATGTACGCACATGGAATTCTCCTCTTCTTTACAGCTTACACATACTTAATGATCATACTTTGTACACATGTGTGATGTACTGTGTACATGAACCTCAAGTATGTAGATTGTAGATGTGGACTCGTGCACTGGGTCTAGTCTTGCTGATGACAAATATGAGCAATTAAGTGTATAATTCTATTTTGTGTTGATGTTCAAGTGCCATGGAAGCAGTAAAATAATTATGTTACTTTAATTTAACAAAATTACTGTTAATTGTATTAATTACTTGAAAATTCCTCTATTTTTGCAAAACTGATTTAAATCACGATTTTTTCGATAAAAATCGAGTGATTTAAATCATGATTTAAATCATGATATAAATCAATTGATTTAAATCAAGCCAACCCTGACAGCGCCCAGTCAAATTAGTTTCAAAATATTCCACAGCTTACAGGTCTGTATAGTTTTCTGGAAGTTGATAGTCAGGGAGTTCAGAGATCGATCGAACCCAACACGATCGAGGTGTGGGTGGAGTTTAGCTAGAGATGGACGGGACAGGTTATCAGTTAAACGTTGGCTATTACTTGTCCTTCTATAATCTTTCTGCAATTGTCTGTAATTAAAATGTTCATTTTGAGTGTAAATCTGATTCTGTCCGGAAGTACCCCACAACTTATCCGATATATCCCTATGATATATCGGCGATGGTTCGGACAATTTGGAGCCTTACAAAAACCCTGCAGAAGTTTGATAAGATACTTGAATATAGCCAAGAGGCTAAGCTTTACCGATTTTAACGCGATAGAAATTAAAAAAAACCTTCACTCAATTGATTAATGAATCTGAAGATTTTCGCCAAAACTCTCCGAGCCATCCCCGCTCTCGCATAGTTGAGTGCCAAATTTGGTCCCTCCAGGTGAATCTGTATTAAAGTAGCCGGGCATTCATTGTCAACTTATTAAGTTTAGTTCTCGTTATCAGTTTCGGAAGCAGAACTCTCAGTAACCTCGTCCTCGGCACATTTCAGATTCTCCACCATGGCCAATACATCATCATAGCTAGGAGGAAAATTACTGGCTAGCTCTGGCTGACTTTCGCCCTTCAACGACTGCATTAGTTTCAAAATCTCCAGGACTGTGGTCTTTCTGTTATCCACAGTTTCTGGTCTGTTCGTATCCTTCAATGTCGAGTCCGGGTCGGTATTGTCATCTTCAGTAGTATAACTTGGGAGACGCATTTTGGGGTGAGCACATTCTGGCTGACCACACCCCTCGACACAACGTGACATGTCTTCATAGCCCAACAGGGAACTCTTCTTTCTCGGTTGCAATGGATAGTCTTGCATTTCTGAAAAGATGTTAAGCAGTTATTTAGCTTCCATGTTACACGTGTGATTACACACCTCTTGTCCGCTTCACCACTATTCGGTCTTCAGACAACTTCCCATAATTCCTTGCGCTTACTACTCTTCAACGTTAACATGAATCTGTACCCGTGACAGGCCTCTTGATTCATGTTAAATGTAAACAGAACTAAGCGCAACGAATTGTGAGAAATTCGTTGGAGAGAGAAATGCCAGAAATAATTTGTTGAATATTTTTAATCTAATTTTGATGATCAGATGATGATGGTAGATGGCAACCATACCAGTCTCCCGGGAATAGGCCTACCATATGGTACAGCAATACCACAGACGGAATAAATGGACGCAAACGTTCATCTTAGATCCGTTACAGAAAACAATGGACGTACACCGAGAATGCACTGGAGGCGGAATATCGGTTTCTGATATATAAAAAAGCCACCAGGAGCAGTAATTTTGAAAAAAAACCTCGTATTTAGACGATACTATCGGATAATGGGTTTTCGAGGGTGTAAGCACATTTTCGGCAATTTAATATAAGAGTAGGAATTTTATCAACAAATTCTGTCAATTTCGTAACTAGCAAACATTCACTGAAATAAAACATGCATAAAAATAAAAAATACACCCTAAAATAAACTTACTGCTTATAAATATCCACTACCTGGTCTACAGATGCAATCTCAGTATGGCGTCATGTGTTTTCGAGGGTGACGTAATCGCGTAATTTCAACTCTAGTGCGGCGGTGAATTGCTGTCATTTTTATGATTTGAGCAAAGGAGAGTCTGTCACCGACAACAATGCCATAAACGTGTCTGATACATGCGCAGGACTTAATTTATAGTTGAAAATCCAGATCAGGTTATATTTCGCTGGGTAGCAGCAAATTTCAGCCAGAACAATATAGAAATTAAATCTTTCATTTTTTCTTTTGGAAATTGGCAAATGTGATTTGAAAATGAACATAAGTGTTTCCTACCAGAAAATATGAAAATTTATTGAAATTTATATCGCAGTGGTAACTAGGGCCTGTTTGAATTGCCATTGTGGGTAGAGAAAAATCAATCTAGATCTGAAATAAGCACCCCATACCAGTTCCACGATTCGTGAGAAATACATTATTGCTATGGCAACGGATGTACTACGCTACTCAGGACAGTAACTGGAATATGTCGTTGGTCGCAAAAACTGGATTGACTTTTATCATTTCCTTATGAGTTATCGGTACTTTTATCAAGGGCAAAAAAAGAAATAGTGAAAATACATGTTTTTCACTACACTGATATCAAAATGCATAAAATAATCACCTGTTCTACGCGCTTCTTTTTAAAATTTACACTTGTGGTGTAAAAATACTGTATCAATTTAATGACACATGATTTGTTGACCTCGCCTAAGGAACGCGCACGTGAGAACGTCAGAATTGCGTGTCCTCGCAATACAATGCCGGTCAGACACGTATAAAAGATTCCAGCTTTGCTCCACCACCCACACCAATCCAGCTACCGTCATGTAAGCCTACTCTCAGGATCACGGCGGGTTTGCCTCCCTCCCAAAATTTGGTTGTGTATCCCCAGTCTGACCACGCCACTAACACAGATATTTGAAAATTTCTCATATTTGCATCTTCATGTTAGCGTTTCCGCAAGAGTATGTAATGGGCAGTCCATTTCAATCATTGCTACGCCACTGGACTTTCATTTTCCTATGCGAGGTGAGCAAGACAATGGTGTATTTCTATTGATAACATTGCCCCCCAACTGAAGTTGGGATGCCAAGATATTTCAAAAGAGGTACATCAAATTTCATTTCAAACAATTTTTAGAGCAAATTTCGCAGAGAGCTTGAGTGCCTTAGACACCATGTTAGTGCATATTTATAATGTATATAATGTATCTTCGTTCAAATTAGATAAGTTTCCATGATTTGTGTCTGAAGATTTCGAATCATCGCCATAATTGATGCTTCAAACACGCAACTAGTTCCGGTATGTTGGAAGCTATCGACTTTCAGAGTTGTTATCCGTGTAGGTGAAAAATTTAGAAATCCTATCTTTACCGAAGCTCCACCCACACTTCGCCCGTGTTGGGATCGATCGATCCCTGCATTCCCTGACTATCAGTTTCCAGAAAACTATACAGGTAAGCTGTTGACTATTTTGAAACTAATTTGACTGGGTGCTGCCTATGGCTACAACGGCACTAGGTCAAATTAGTTTCAAAATATTCAACATCATGTTTATTAAATAGTAGACATACAATTCGTACAACAACGTGTAGTCCGTTATGAATTAAGCGTTCGTGACGAACTTAGCCACGTCATTCATAACATTACTGATTATGACGTCATTCTACACGTCACGTAGTTGATTATGACGTCATATGATTGATGAATAAACTGGAATCCTCCATTTTGCTGTCAGCATAAATCGATGGGAATGCATTGAAGAAAATAAGAAGAAGAAGAAGAAGAAAGAAGAAAAAGAAGAAGACGAAGAAGAAGAGGAGGAAGAATGTTGGGTGGGGTATATCAACCCGCACACACCCCCCCCCCCCATGACTTACGTCCTAGCGACAGCATACGTTGAATCTGTATATAAAACACACCTGCTTTTTGGATCACAAAATAGGTTATTTAACATGTGGGTGGTTGTCAGATCACTCGTCTTAAATGACCGCTATCTTGTACTGTAGTAAATGACTATATTAATGCAACCGCGTGTGTTTTGCGACCGCCTTTCAAATGGTCGATATTGTGCGACTGTCCGTTATAGACATATTTTATTTTTACTGTACAATCGTAGTCATTGTGCAATGCATCTTATAGGCCCTACCTGTCCGATTTATCTCGTCATCGTCTTCGTCGCTCGCGGATATGGGTATCTGACGTCGCTTCTCCCACTTTTCTCGTTTCATCTTCCGGATATTGCAAAGGTGCCTGAGAAGGGCTATCACTATTATGATCAGTGCCGCTCCCAACAGCGAGCCAATAACGGCAAACTTGTGTCCTGTAGTGAAACCAGATGGTTCCTCCAGAGGATTAAAGTCCTCTCGAGAGCATATTTGTGTCCCTTCTGAAACATATAGGATTGCTGGGATGGAAACTGTGATACAATTTCTATAGCGTTTTTGGTTAATTCATACACATGACAACTTATCGTCGAGTGTGTTCTTGTAGACCATCGCCTCCCATTTAGCTACATTTTTAAAAACATTTGATTTTCCGGGGGTTTTCGGATTATTTTCGGATCAAGAGTAAATTTTGTAAAGCCTAGTGTAGGCCTACTGCAATAGCATTTCTTGTGTTAAAATGTGAGACTTATCAGAACTGTAGTTTCTGAGTATTCCATAGATCCAGAATTTAATTTGATCCAAATCCGGGCTTTTTAATCAGGATTTTCAGAAGTCCTAGTATACGGTAGGAACATTTAATGTGTAACTTAGAGTGAACTTGGTTGTTTGTAAGGTACATTTGTTAGTGACAATGACCATTTGATGTGTACATTGTTGCTTCATATATTAGAGGACAGTTGTATATACACCTCTATCAGCCCTGTGCATACATCAACACACTCCACACGCACGCATACAACGGCATGTGCTAGCGCTGTATGTACACCTCTATCAGCCCTGTGCATACATCAACAACCCCCCCCCCCACGCACGCACACAACGGCATCTGCTACCGTTGGTTTCAGGGCCAGACAGCAATAGATGAGTCATATACTTGTCATCCTCTCTATTAAAGACGACTTATATTAAGAGAGAACTGCGTGTCTGTACATTTTTTAAGTTGCTGACAAACCTGCCTAGAATTCACAACTTATAGGGTGTTGCACGTGTTCTTCGATAACGTAAGTTCTACTTGAACTATATGCCTATACTAATAAAACTTCACTGACATGCTCAATACGGGATTTAGGAGACGTTGGTAATATTTTGGTCCGGCCGTCTATTTTCATTGCTAATCATGTGAAAATCATGGAAATCTGCTTTTACTGCAGCTCACGACTGGTGGCAGTCAATTTGTCTTAGTCGCAACTGTGCCACTCTACCAAATGCGTTCGCCCATCCATTCACTCACCTGTCCATCTATTGGTGCATCTTGATGGGCATTTGTAGTGTTAGCGAAGTTTTTTTAAACTGGAAACCAGCGCTGTTGGCGAATGGGACAGCCAGATTAATTTCAAGCATAGTCCGATTTGGTCTGTCAACCAACCATATGGCAGATGTCAGGATAGGTATAATGGCATGTTGCGGATTTTTTCCAGCACTGCGAAATGCCAGAATCATGTTATATACAGATTCTATAATCCTTACCTGTAGCCACGTGGTTAAGAACGATGCACTTGGCTGTGAAATCCCCGGTTGTACATTTAGCATGGCAGATATATGCTCCCGAATAGTTACTACTAACACGATGAATTTGCAGCGTAGATGAGTGTTTCATGACCTCTGTCAGCACGTGATACGTGTCGTCATCAATCACATCCTCTTCCTCGTGAGTCGGTGTCTGCATCTCGTGTGTCCACCAGATATCACATCCTGTTTCCGGTACGTTGTCAAAGATAATTTTGCATTTCAGAACAGCTTCCCAGTGATCATGTGCTTCAAATTCTTCTTCTGACACAACCACATGCACCTGCTTCTTATGCTCTAATAATAATAATAATAATAATAATAATAATAATAATAATAATAATAATAATAATAATAATAATAATAATAATAATAATAATACTATGCGGTAAATAACAACAACAACAACAACAACACCAACAACACCAACAACAACAACAACAACAACAACAGCATTATGACGTTAGATACTTGAGTGACAGATCGGATACTTTCCTTCAATTTGTTTTTCATTTGACCCTGTGAATTAAGAATTCCAAATTTGCTGTATTGTTAAGAGCATTTTGCTTGCTGACCAGCTACCATTTGGGAGATATTCTAATTGCTATAAGCCTGTAATCTGCTGATGTCTGAGGCTACATTTACGTTTTCAAAGTGTCATTACGCGCCCCACTTATGACACGAAGAGGCTACATATCTGGTTAATGTAGAAATAAAAAATAACAAGATCGATAGAATCTCGGTAGCTGCGGGTGAAGAGTGAAAAACTCTTGAAACCAGAACACAGAATATGCTTTTGTGACCGACCGACAAATGGGCCTTTACAATTTTAGCCATGCCCCACCAATCTCTAGCTAAGCTCTACTCACGCCTTGCTCGTGTTAGGATTGTTCGATTCCTGAACTTGACTATCAATTTCTTGAAAAATCTACAGGTAAAATCTGTTGCATATTTTGAAACTAATCTGTGTTGTTGCTGCCTATGGCAGCAACAGCGCCCAGTCAAATTAGTTTCAAAATATTCAACAGCATCTTTATTCAATAGTAAAGACATACAAGTCGTACAAATAAAGCTTATTCCGTTGCCAATTATGCGTCCGTGACGTACATATCTACGTCATTCATGACGCCATTGATTATGACGTCAGCCTACACACCACGTTGTTGATTATGACCTCATATGATGGATAAACTGGAAAGATTCATTAACTAGCTAGGTAACTAAGGGATAGGCATATGGCTGTTTATTGAGCTGCTACCCTCGGCTAAATATAGGCCTATTATGAGCCTATGACCTGCAATGACTATGGTTATCGGCAAGACAGATCAGTGAGTGGCCCTACTGGTGAACAAACGAGTCCTATATATGAAATAACACCTGGGAACAAGACAATGCAAAAACACCGAGTATTCGTGCGGCAGACTCAGCTGAGTGTGACGTAACGAACAACAATGTCCATACCAGGTGTACATATATTCTGACTATGGTATTATCAGTAAATGAAAGGTTATCCTCTTGGGTAAATAAGCAATATCACGCGTTTTTCAGGATTTCAATTTGCAATAAATCTTGACGCTGCTTGAAGTTTGTATTGTGATTCCGATAATGTGACAGCTGGTTGAAGCGTGCGAAGATTTTCCATTATAGATAGCGCGTATTCCATCTGTCTGGTAGTTGTTTAACTCGGTATCCATTTCTTCATTCTGTTTAGGCAGACCACACAATCGTCTCAAGGCCAATCCTAACCAGACGCGGGCGGTGCGGGCGGTGCGGACGGCGCGGGCGGCGTATAATATTGAAACCTAATCAGAAGCGGCGCGGGCGGGCGGCGAATATGCAAATTGATTTGACCTTAGATTTAAAAGACACATCACGAAGAAAACGCGCCGGTCAGTTAGTATAAATACGATGTAGTTGCCAACACTATTTATTACAAGTCGCTATATAAATCGGCTTGTTTGTCCTGCATCATTTAATGTGAGTGTCCTATCAATCTAATTTAGATCAGTAAAACATTCAACCTATTTGACCCTTTGATTATAGATGTTATAATTTTCTGTTTAAGTCAATTTCCGTCTCCCTCCCATATCTCGTTCCACCCTCCTTTATTTTCTTTTTCTCGCTCGCTTCTTCCCTATATTGCTGTTTCTTCGTGTCCAGTCTACTCCTGCTTCCTCAGTCTTTGCATCCCTTTCTGCTCGTTTATCTCGGACCACTTCTTCTTCATTCTTTCCATCCCTCTTTTCCTGGTGGATGGGTGGGTGGGTGGGTGAGTGGGTGAGTGGGTGAGTGGGTGAGTGGGTGAGTGGGTGAGTGGGTGAGTGAGTGAGTGAGTGAGTGAGTGAGTGAGTGAGCGAGTGAGCGAGCGAGCGAGCGAGTGAGTGAGCGAGCAAGTCTGGGCGGGTGGGTCTCTGGGTGAGTGAGTGTGTGGGTGAGTGAGTGGAGAAGTCATTGAGTGACTGAGTGACAGAGGGACTACGTGAAAAAGAGGGATGGAAAGAATGAAGAAGAAGTGGTCCGAGATAAACGAGCAGAAAGGGATGCAAAGACTGAGGAAGCAGGAAAATTGGTTTCCGAATGATAACTCCGTTACTGTTTGTCGGATCGCATTGAAACTTCAGAGGGTGGTTGGACTAGGTCTGGGGAAGAAACTTATCGAAATTGACGATGACCCGAAATCCAAGATGGCCGCCAGCCACCGGCGTCTATCTTAAAAATTGGTTTCCGGATGATAACTCCGTTACCGTTTATCGGATCACTTTGAAACTTCATGGAGTGGTCAGACGATGTCTGGGGAAGAAACCTATTGAAATTGACAATGATCCGAAATCCAAGATGGCCGCCAGCCGCCGGTAGCCATCTTGAAAATTAGTTTCCGGATGATAACTCCATTACCGTTTGTCGGATCGCATTGAAACTTTATAGGGTGGTTGGACTAGGTCTGGGGAAGAAACCTATCGAAATTGACGATGATCCGAAATCCAAGATGGCTGCCAGCCTTCGGCGTCCATCTTGAAAATTGGTTTCCGGATGATAACTCCGTTACCGTTTATCGGATCGCTTTCAGACTTCATGGAGTGGTCAGACGAGGTCTGGGGAAGAAACCTATTGAAATTGACAATGATCCGAAATCCAAGATGGCCGCCAGCCACCGGTGGCCATCTTGAAAATTGGTTTCCAATGATAACTCCGTTATCGTTTCTCGGATCGCTTTTAAACTTCATCGGGTGCTTCGACTACCTCTGGTGAAGAAACCTATCTAGATTGACAATGATCCGAAATCCAAGATGGCCGCCAGCCACCGGTGGCCATCTTGAAAATTGGTTTCTGGATGATAACTCCGTTACTGTTTATCGGATCGCTTTGAAACTTCATAGAGTGGTTGGACTAGGTCTAAGGAAGAAACGTATCGAAATCGACACTGATCCAAAATCCAAGATGGCCGCCAGCCACAGGCTGCCATCTTGAAAGTTGGTTTCTGGATGATATCTCAGCTACCATTTATCGGATCACTTCCTAGGGTCGTTGGAATATGTCTCAAAATTTACGATAATCCAAAATCCAATATGGCCACCAGTCAGCGGCAGCCACCTTGAAAATTGGATTCCGGACGATACTTCCTTGACCATTTAGTGGATCGCTTTGACACTTAATAAGGATTACTGGTCTGAGGAAGAAATACATATTTTGCTGATAGGTGTCATTTATTAGTTTGTCATCATGGCGGGGTATTATGCGCCGTTTGCGGAGCTCTTGTTGGACATTGGATCTACGGTGTCCTACCTTTCTATTTTTAGCTCACCTGATCTGAAAGGCCAAGTGAGCTTATGCCATGCATGTCCGTCTGTCATCTGTCGTCAACTTTTTCATTTAAACGTCGTATTCTTATGAACCAGTGGGTTGATTTCAAATATAATTGTCAGGAAGCATCATTGCGTCATAAAGATCCAAAATAGTTCAAATAAAGGTGATTGCTCGATTGGGAGGCGGTCATAAGCGCCCAGTCAAATTAGTTTCAAAATATTCAACAGTATAGTTATTAAATAGCAAAGATATACAATTCGTACACCAACGCATAGTCCGTCTTCAACTATGTGTTCGTGACGCACTTATCGGCGCCATTCATGACGTCATAATGACGTCATTGATTGCGATGTCATTCTATGCGTCACAGAGTAGATTATGACGTCATATGATGGATGGAAACAGTGGAAAGGCCCATTTCAACCAAATATATCAGGAAGCATGTGCATCATTGGGGCATAGAGATCCAAGATTGTTCAAATGAAACTGATTGGTCGATTTAGCTGGTGGCCATTTTGCATTTTGCGCTATTTTTAGAAACTCATTTAAACGTCTTCTCCGAAACCACTTGGCCGATTGGTTTGGAACTCAAATAGCATTTATTTAGTAACAGGGCTAAAACCGGCTTATTCGAGAGAACCTGATTTGTTGATTTGTCTGATGACCATCTTAGATAACCTAGGCTTTTGCAAATCGACTTCTCCAGAACCGTTAAACGGTTCTGGACCAAATTTGGGAAATTTGATTAGGCCCTATGGGTAATTAAAATGTTTTCAAGGTAAGTTGAAATGTCAAAACATGGTCGCTCTTGACCAATCAATATTTAGCATTTGACGGACGAGAGCCCGGGATAAGCTTTTGTCTAAAATATTGGATTTTTTATTTGATGAATGTTGACGGGGAGGAGATGAGTTTATATATGTTTAACGCTATGGCGATGCCACATTTTACACATTCATCTTTGCCAGATAAACGTGTTGACGGCCATCTTGGATCATTTTCCTGCCAAAATTATGAGAAAAAATGGGAAGCTTTAAATTATTCAAGTTCACATGTTCGATTTCTAGTACAATTTGCAGGGGCCATGCGTATGGCATAGATACTCGAGATTGTTCAAAGGAAGATGATTGGCCAATTTTTTTGGTGGCCATCCTGGATTTTTCAGAAGAATTTCGAGAAATCCTTCAAAACGCCACTTCTGAACCAGTTGCCCAATTTCAATGAACCTTGGGTGCCACGATCATATCACAGTAACCTTCAAGCGCTCCACCGAGAGAATTGGTTGGTTAATTCTTCCGTCGACCGTTTTTGGAATTTCTGAAAATGTCCAGAAATCGGTTCAAAGACTAGGCTACCTCTCACTAACTGTTTGGTCGATTTTAACCTGGAAAGACTCTAGCGGGATAGCTGTCTGAAACATATACCGGGTACAGTAATTTGATTGGTCAAATTTTTCTGACGGCCTACTTGGGTTTTCTAAAAAAAATCCTGAAATCGGTTAAATACCAACTCTTCATTAACTATTAAACAAATTTCAACCAAACACGCCTGAAAGAACCTTAGCTTGGTAAGCTTAAACTTAAATATAAATTTGACCTGACCATTTTTAGACAGCCATCTTGAATCTATCCAAATATTTTAAAACTCAAATATCTGTGTCGGGCCAGAACTATTGAATTTCTAGGAAAAATATATATTTGGCGCTACACGGACAGCATAACCTTCTACTTGAAAGGTCAATGTGTAAATGGTTGACCATGCACTAGGATTCCACAACTTTAGGCGTGACCCCCAAAAATCAGGAAAATCGGAAATCCTTTTGTAATATGACAAAAATGAAGGGCGCGGGTCTGTAATCTCCGATTTCTTTTGCTTTCTCTGCATTGCCATCGCGCCTGCGGTCACGGAGATTCAGTAGCACACTAATTTGACACTGACAGTAGTACAATACAGATCATCCAGATGTGAAAATTTGGCAATGCCCGCTGGATCGCAACCAGTTATGCAACGCCACGTGATCAGACACGAATGCACCATCATCTCAACCGCCCTTGAAACATAGCTTTGTTTTCGTGTCTACACAATGATACATAGGCCTATAGGCTAAACATGCCCCGGGGCATCTGACCGCATTAATAATAATTACGTATTTTATAGATTATATATATGTTCTGTGTCAGTAATTACCGCATACGTGTGGCTGCTTAACCCTTTAACACTCATATCAGCCAAAAACGGCTTCTGCAGTAGTCTTGAGAAATGTCCATTTGCAGACTAAGAGAAGACTATTTTTGAAAACTTACCACTGGCATGACTGGCTCGATAACTGAGCCAGTCATTCCAGTGATAAAATTTCAAAAATAGTCTTCTCTTGGACTGCAAATGGACATTTTCTATGAGAAAATTAAAATTTTCTTGAAGAAATTCAAGGGTTAAAGGGCTAAGCGGCGAATGCGCGTGGAAGCGTGGTAATATTATTATGCCCTATTAACTCTTTGAATAAAAAAATCGCAATTTTGAACAATCGTGTATAATGCATGAAATATTAGGGTGAATATATTGGAATAATTTGGCTGGTGGCTGTTGCTGCCTATTTACTTACAGAATATTCGAGAGTACCTACATGTAAGATTGTTTTAAGATTGGGATTATAAAACTTCAGGAATCAAAGGGTTTATAACTATGCTGAATTATGCCGCTAAAATTCCATAATATAGTTGTAGTGTGGCGTAAGTCCAAATTTAAGCGATATCGTGACCTGCTGGAACAAAGCACTACATTTGGCACAGATGTAGTTTAGGTTAATACGGACCTTTTTAGAGGGGTGGGGGGGGGGGCTGCCAAATTTTAAAGGTCTAGGTCACGCGGAGGTCAAGGTCCAAGGTCAAATTATGGGTTTTTCATATTTTCCCAGGGAATGACTGATATTATGTAACAAAGCACCAATCATGGCACAGACGTACTTTAGGATAATAAGGAACACTCTTAGAGAGGGATGCCAATTTTTAAAGGTCAAAGCTATCCTGGGGGTCAAGGTCAAACATAAAATTATGTGGAATTTTTAAATCTTTTACCATGGAATGTCTGTGAGAGGACGTAATAAAGCATCATTTTGGCATAGTATAGTATCTTAGTATAATATAAAGGAAATTAGAGGTAGTTGCCAAATATTGAAAGTTAAGGTTACAATACAGTCAAGGTCAAAGGTCAAACTGTGTGGTGGTTACCGATTTTTTCATGGAATGGTCGCAATATGCTGTAACATACCATTAAACCCTGGTACAGATGTACATTGGGACAATATAAAATTTTAAAATGTGTTTATTGATATGCATAGCTATCTATAGTTTGAAAAGAACAAGTGTCTGAAAATAAACCACGGTGTAGGGCACAGCATAACACAATTAAATTCATAACGGCTGTGAAATTCTAATAGAGTGAAAACCTTTAAACAAGCAATTAAAATAAATAGCAAAACATTAATGCAGTCATTCCACATGAGAACGATTTACATACACTTTTAAGATTGCCATGGAATCAGATTAAAACACAAAATTGACGTAATTTAATTGAAACATCAATTGCGAGATGTATAAGCATACAATAGTATCGGTATTCATTTGATTTTTATAATAATGCACGGCCCGGGGGTAATTTTATAAACTGTTATTCAATTTAAAATGAAAACGCGTTATCGCTTAGATTACAATTCTCTCATTGTCGTCTGCTATCATGTCTTATACAGTTGTATAAATTGATGGGAATTTTCGCCTGTTAGTTGCTGGTGACTAAATTCTGCGCTAGCAATTCAATAGACTGCTTGAACCTTATATATTAGACCTTCCCGACAGAATGGACTGGACAAATTGCATAATATGTGGAACAGACGATGACATATTAAAATGTCCCGCACCCAGACAAGACGGTAAAGGTATACAATCATATGAGGACTTTATGAAAAACGTAGAAGGTTTGAGAAAGTTACATTTAATGCCTGTTGATGTATGTTTTCCTGAAAGCGTTAATGCAAATGACCCCCATGTCAACAAGGCAACGTGGCACCTTAATTGTCAGCTTAAATTTGCTAGTTCAAAACTGCAGCGAGCTCAAGAAAAACATGACAAAAAGAGAAATATTGAACAGTGTGGGGATGATATCGTACAAAGAAAATCAAAACGCACCACCCCCCTCTGATGAGTCTAAACACTCAAATAGGTGTATCTTCTGTAAGCAAACAGAGGGGTACTTCATATGTGTAGTAAATTAGAACTGGACACATCGCTTAGAGAACAGGCAACGGAGATGCAAGACACAGATCTGTTAGCCACACTTGCAGGTGGTGATTTGGTTGCCATTGATGCAAAATACCACAAGCATTGTATGAATATGTTTAGAAATCGCTGCAGAAGTATACAAAGAGTCCAATCAGTCCCAATAACGCTTACTGAGCAGAAAATGACCGAGTATTTGCTGAACCAGTTTGGAAGACGGTGTTTTTATATTCAGATTAGCAGACTTGCATAAAATATATGAACATCGGCTTACATCATTAGGGCTTCAAAAGTCAATAAACAAAACCCGGTTAAAGAACAGGCTTATGTTGCACTATCCCAATGACTGCCAGGAACAAACAGATGGCAAGATCACACTTCTAGTCTTTAAGGAAGGTCTCCATGTGCTGCTGAAAGAAACACTTGAAATGCGTAATTTCGATAAAGATGCCCTGTCAATGGCACATGTAGCTAAAATCATACGGAAGGAAATGTTTGAGACAGAATTTCCCAAATTCTCAGGTAGTGTTACTACATATTGTCAAGACAGTTCAGTGCCGAATTCCCTCAAAGTCCTGGATTCGATACTGCTGTATGGGTCACATATCACAGAGCAGAATGCTGGCAACTCGCATGCATGCCTGACTATAAGCCAACTAATCAGGTTCAACTCTAAGCAAACGGCTAAGGGAGCAGAAAGGATACGTCATCGCAAGGATAAAGAGCCCACATTGCCATTATATATAGGTCTGAATGTACACACGCAAACCCGAAGTAAAAAAATTGTGAATCAACTTCATGAACTTGGTGTCAGTGTGAGTTATAAGCGTGTATTAGAACTGGAAGACTGACGCACAAATGCAGTTTGTCAACGGTTTAATGAGGAAGACCTAGTATGTCCTGAACAAATCCGCGAGGTTGTGTATATAACAGGAGCCCTTGATAATTTAGACCACATTCCCACATCACAAACAGCTGAAGGGACTTTTCATGGAACTAGTATTAGCTTGTTCCAGCTCACTACACAGTCGAATCCTGGACTATCTGGACCACCCATCACAGTTCCTGGGTAAAATTGACTTCATTGCATGGGCTGCTCATCATGCTGATCGTCAGCCAGATAACCCAGATCCACCTGGGGTAAGTGTTCTGTTGCCTCTGTTCTGAAAGCAGCTACGATGGCCATGGTTAAACATGGGATGGAAATGGTTAAACTTGTCATCCAAAAACGAAACCGTGGGCAAATACCAGTACTGGTTGGTGATCAACCAATCTACGCTCTGGCAAAGTATGCACAGTGAAATTGGCCACAAACCATAGGTGAATCTAGATATATAGTCGTAATGGGTTGTCTACGCACAGAGATGGCATTGTGGAGGGTAGTAGCAGGCCTCTTGGAGGGATCAGGGTGGTGTGTAGCACTTAGTGAAGCTGGTGTTGCCACTTCCCCGTAACTGCAGACTCCTTCCTCAAGGTGGCGCACACCACTAGGACACGGCATGCGCATCAAGTAACTGTCATGGCTCTTGCAAAATTACAACATGATGCTTTCAACACAATGTGCAATCCAGGAGATGTGCCTTTTGAGGACTGGAATGTTGAAATGATACGTAACAGCCCAACCTTTGAGTTCTGGGATAAAGTCTTGCATCTTGAACTGTTGGTGCTAGTTTGTGTTCGATGGCACAGAGAAAGAAACTTTGCGCTATATATACAAGTGCTTGAAGCACTAGCACCATGGTTTTTGTGCTTGACCACACAAATTATGCCAGATGGCTACCAGTTCACATCAGAGACAAGAAGGCTCTCACGCAAGAAATACAAAATGGGTTTGAGGCTAGTTGGGTGTTCACGAAGGGTAAGCGAAAGTTCTCGAGCATGCCTCTCGACCAAGCACATGAACAAAATAATGAAAGAGTGAAAAGCTCCGGTGTTGCCATTGGCCTGACTGATAATCCTGCTGCTCTAAAACGATGGATGATAGCAGGACCTGAACAGGCCAGGATCCTCACAGAGTTTGATGAACTGTATCACGTGACTGACCAACCGTTCACCAGCCATGAACAGGGGCATTCAACACAAGAAACATTCCAGAATCAGGTTAACAATATGTGCAACACCATATTGGCAATGGGTAACCCATTTATGGATAAGTCAAATGAACTCATGACTCTGTACACACACGATTGTATGGATGGCACAGTTGTACAGGCATTGCACACGATGGAGACATTGGGTAATGAGCAATATTCAAACTATGTCAAGGATGTGCTTGTTGAAAGGAAAGAATCAATCCATAGGGCCATAGAAAAGAATCATCTTCCGCTCTTTAAGCGTCCTCACGACACTAGCGGGAACTCTAAGGCAAAACAACAAATCCAAGAAATAAAAAATGACTGCAATCTATTCAGTCAGCTATTCATCGCTGCACAAGTCCGCAGCACAAAGCTGGATGAATTCTTCACACATGAAAATCACCCATGGCCACAAGCATTGTCTCTACATGGAAGACTCCGTCTACCAAGCAGCAACAAAGCAGAGCTACTACATTGCATTGATCCAGCTGTCCAAGCAGAAACACCATCTCACTTTGATGCCAAAGTATTTGATGGTGCTGCCATAGTACACGCCTTGCCACAGGAAAGTGCATCTACTTTCGGTGAATATAGTGACAAAGTTTTCATCCCATGGACAGAGAGACAACTTACAAAATGTTCCAGAATTGACATAGTTTGGGACACTTATAACTGTGACGGCCTTAAAACAACAACTAGAGAAAAACGAGGTAAAGGGGTTCGGAGAAAGGTTTCCCACAATGGTAAGTTACTGTTGGTTTAGACAGCACGTTTACGTTTCTATTTTGGAAATAAGACCCCACCACAATTTTACATTTTGACATTGACCGTAGTTTGGCAACCCCTCTAGAGAGATTTGCATTATGCTAAACCGTGTTGTGCACATTTTCCAACCTCAGAATACAAATGTACCATTTAAATTAACATTTCCCGCATTTATTTATAATGGTAGCGGCCAAGACCTCAAATTATCCTTTTGAACAATGAACACAGGAACAGCACTGACTAAGATACATCAGTACAAAAAACTGGCTTTGATACAGCATGTCACAGTAATTCTGTGTAAAATATGAAAACAACACACAATTTGATCTTTGACCTTGCCCCTAGACGTGACCCTGGCCATTAAAACTTAGCAGACCCATCTGAAAGGTTATGCATTGTACTATGGTACATCTGTGTCAAACCCTGTGCTTTTTGCAGCATGTTACACACATTCCCTGGGAAGAAATATAAAAAATCCCACATAATTTCACCTTTGACCATGGCCTCTGCATGACCGTAACATTTAGACTTTGGCAGCCCACTCTAAAGATGTTTGTATTGTCCTCTAATACATCTGTGCCAAATTTGGTGCTTTGTTATAGTGTGTCACGGTCATTCCATTGAGAAAATATGAAAAACCCGCATAATTTGACCTTTGACCTTGAGCTCTGTGTGACCTTGATGTTTAGACATTGGCAGCCCGCTCCAAAAATGTTTGTATTGTCTTCTAGAACATCCGTGCCAAATTTGGTACTTTATTACAGTGTGTCACGGTTATTCCATTGGGAAAATGTGAAACCCCCCACATAATTTGACATTTGACCTTGACCTCTGCGTGACCGTGACCTTTAAAATTTGGCAGCACGCGCCACAAAGTTTCGTATTTCCCTCAAGTACATCTGTGCCAAATTTAGTGCTTTGTCCCAGCAGGTCACGACCATTCCCCTAAGCCACTCCACTAATTGTCGCTAATTATATATAAATAATTATCACGACATCCATAGATGCTATATCCTATAATGATCAATAACATATTCACCTATGTAAACTCAATTAGATCTATATCTTAAAGGTGCATATGCACACGAAGATCCTTGAAAATAGAATGGTTAAAATTATGTACTTTTAGAATCTTAAATTATGTATCTAGATGTAATGAAACGAAATGAATCTTATAAGCATATAGCGATTTCATTACGTATAAATTAATGCATTTTGTTTAAGTTTTTGAAATTGAGTTAGAGACACGAGTCCTTAATTCAATTTCATCACTAAAAGAATACTAATTTCTATGAAATGAAACCACCATAAGTTATATTAAGATTTATTTCGTTTCATTACATTTAGATCCACAATGTAAGCCTCTAAAAGTATACACAATCAACAAATTTATTTTCAAGGATTTGGTGTGAATATGCACCTTTAATATCAAAGTAACCGTAGGGACGCCGTTGAATCCTTTGAATCATAATGCGCCAACAATAGAATAAGAACATCGGTATCTTGTACAGACTCAACAACAGAATTATGTTCTGTATTGATGCAATACAATACAATTCTGGTGCCTGTTTTTCTCGTGCTCATCTTGCAATTTGCTAATATCTAGGGATACGTCTGATAACTTGACCTCATTGCCCTCACTGAAAGCTCCAGATATGACTGTTTTGTTTTATGGAGTGCTTAAAATGAGTTGCTATGTAAGGATGGAAGATAACTTTGCCTTATTTTCGGGAAGCGCCAGAAAGTTTGACCAACTTACGGGGGTGCGGGTGGGGTGGGGGGGGGGGGAGGGTTGTGGTGGCACATATTTGTCATCAATTATTGTACGGATTGTTCTCTAGCCTTCAAATCTTTTCACTCTCGTCAAATTCTTAAAGCTATGCCAATACGAGTAACCCATTTATGTCTAAGCAAGCCAAAACCGGTCACTGCAGTGGTCTTGAAGAATGTTCATTTACATGCCAGGTGAAGACTATTTTTGGAAATTTAACCGAGCCAGCCATTCCAGTGGTAAATCTTCAAAAATAGTCTCCACTTGGCCTGCAAATGGACATTCAATAATCAAATATTTTGATTATTTGACAAAATTTAGTCATAAAAGGACTAAACTGCTCACCAGAAGAGAGGACTGATCGAACAAAGTTGTCTGCAAGATATCCAAATGCTATGCATCCTGGAGGCTTCCTTAGGGCCATAGCACGTACCTGGCCATCACACACGAGAGATGATGTACCATTAAGTACAACTGTAGAGGGACAGTCAATATCATGTGCTAACGCATCTATCATTACAGTTGTGTTTCCCGTCCTCAGATTTCCATTAACCTCAGCAAGAACAAGTGGGACTGGCATTAGTTCAGGACACAAAATTGTGTTCAAATCCACTACCACCCCACCCCCACCCCACCCCACCCTGTTTCATAGGCAGCAGTACTACGCTGTGATATGTTTCTGCTGGGTTTAATTGCAACAAATTTGTCTTTACTCTTTGTTTTATGTTAAAACTACATAGAGAGTTGAAAATGTTTGAGGCTTTGCATTGTGTAATTGGTCAGGAAATTCATTCAGTCGGCTTCATAGGTATTTCTCGCACACAATTATTCAGTTGCTCACGGCCAACATCTTCCACATTAAGAGGTGTATGTACCCAAATCTTTTGGTACGATGTTATGCCATAGAGGTTTGGTCATGAGAAACTAATTTGAATCTTTTAAGTATCAGAAGCAGAATCCTTTCATCACCATGATCTTGCTGCTTCCTCGATGGTTTATGTCCTTTACATGTCATTTGGCCATCTAATCCAAGGTTGTACCTTCGGGTCTGCACAGCAATATGGGTACGGAGCGTGTATGAGAGTGTTCATCTAGAGAGTGCCGACTGAGTTTTAGTTATTGCTACAATCTCTCTTGATCGTTTTCCAATGGCATTAAGCCAATCCTAACTGTGGTCTGGATCTACCTTATTGAATTTGTGGTCAGCACCCTTTACAACCCAATGCCCACTATGGAATTCCTCACGTACTGTAAATGGAAGCTGATTCATTTCTACTACAGTCCCTATCGATCATAATTCGTGTGACCATATGTACAAAAAACGGACGCATTCAGATGAAGCTCCCAACGACCATCCCTCTAAGCTAGGATGAAGGGTAAGATAATATACACAATGTTAATATATTGCCACCAATATTGGAAAGTGAGCCTGATTTCTGATTTCTAATTTAGTCGTCACAAATTTTACCATCATTTCCTGAAAATGGATCGATGACAAAATACCAACCAACTCATTATAATGTTCAAGGACAGATTCACTGAGGACATTGTCATATACTTGGTGTAACTGTGGGAACAAACATTATCATATCGCTTGCAGAGTAGTTATTAGCTTTTAAGTCAAGGATATGGACATGTTTCCAGAAAAGAATTGGCACAAAACGAACCCACACCGTGCTTGTCTAAACCTGTCATTTTAGGGGAGGGGAAAACAAAAATTAGGAAAATTGCCATTTTAAAATTTATTATTATTAATAAATAGGCACTTAAAATATTATTTGCTGTGTCCTCTTCACATTCATGTATGTTTTATGGAATTTAGTTGGATTATTATGTCACCAGATGTCAAAAGGTCGCCAATTTTGGTTGTTGCTTAAAATCTGAGAAATTTGCAATGCTGTAGATGAAAACGCACTTATAAATGAAATATTGTGGTGCTATTAGCTTAAGACGTGAATGATAGACAGCTTCAGACACATCTAAAAAGTCATTGCTGATTTATTTCATGTGATGTTTTTACTATAGCAAATGACAGAATCTCCATGTCTAAAATGATATTAGGTGGATCTCAAATATGAAATGAGCATAACATTGCGGTTAAATAATGTTGCATAATACCAGTGGCCGATCCAAGGGGTGTGGGTGGGCACTCAGAGGCACGTCCCCCAACTCACCCCGGCAGGGTACCTACCCGCTGGTAGCGAAATGAGCCCGTTTTCAAGAGCTGACTCCCTTGAAATTTTGGGTGCCCCCCCCCCCGCGCCAAATGACCGCCTGGATCCGGCCCTGAATACATCGCCACTCAAAATGTTTCATTGAGTGTGCACTGAAATTTCGTGTATGTTATACGAAAATAAGTTGAGTAATTACGTCACCAGAGGTCAAAATGTAGCCAGCTTTCGCTGCTGTTTAGAATTGAGGAATTCAGTTTCTCGGTCAATCATGTGACGTCATAATCAACAAAGTCACATGTAGGCTGACGTCATAATAAATTACCCCATGATTGACTCGATTTAGTCCATCTTAAACGCTTACTAGTGTGCATTGCAGTGGCTACCAACGTGTTGATAAATAAATGTGCTCGTGTTAGCGCCTCAAATTGAATGATAGACACCAGCTGGCAAATGCAACTGGTCAATGTTAATTTATTTCATGAGACGTTGTTTGTATGACAGATAGCAGATACCCATTAGTGAAAGTAGAGGAAAAGTGCTAAAAATGGGGAACTGAACAGGAAACTGATCATAGCATTGCATCTAAATAATATAGATTAATAAATACCCACTGAGAATGTTTCCTCTCGTGTGTTATGCAATTTCATGTATGTTATGTACAAATCACATGAATATTACCGTCAGCTTAGGTCAAATGGTCATTACTGCGACTGGCCAAGCATCACGAAAGGAATATTTTGGTGCTAACGCGTTGGAAATGAATTAATCGACGCCATCTGACAAAGACAATGTTTACTTATTTCTTCATTGAATCTTGTTATATGACTGCTAAGAAAATGCTGGTTTTGAATATAACTGTAAAATGCAATTATGTACACCTGAAAGTAAAGCGAATATAGTATCGGACTCCCCTGTTTAAGACTATATGCTCGGCCTCAAGGTGGCGCAGGGGTGTAACCCACTGGGTGTCAATCCAGACATTTGAAGGGGCTAACCAGAGCATTATGCACAACGCAAATGAATGACACTTGGAGATCGAATCAACCGAAATGGTGCTCGCCCTGTGAGGATCCGCCAGGCAGGTGCAGCGCCGGGCTCCACGCCTCGAAGGAGCCCACCCTCAGCTACTGGAGGTCCCATCAACTCGTCTTGTGGAGCCAGGGGACGAGGATGGAGAGCTACTGGCCAACCGAAAGAGAAGACCAAACCCAAAAAGAACCCCAGTATCAACATGATGTACTGGAACGCAGAAGGGGTTACCAACAAGAAATCAGAGCTCGAACAGTTCCTGTACGAAAACAACATTGATATCTGCTGCATCCAAGAGACACACCTGCAAGAAGGAAAATCATTTAAGATCAGAGGTTACCAGATTTTCTGGTGTGATCGAAGAGGAAGAAAGAAAGGCGGGGTGATCACCTTGGTCCGAAACAGCGTGAACGCCAGCCAGATCAAAACCTTTATGGAAGAGGCAGAATATATCAAGATCAAGGTAACAACCAGCAACTCTGTGATTGACATTGTCAATTATTACTGCCCTAATGACAAGAATCTCTCAGGTCCCGGACTGCCACTTCCTCATTGCGGGAGACTTTAATAGCCAGTCTCAGAGCTGGGGATACATAACACTTGATAAACGAGGAGAAGACATTGAAGAATGGCAAGATGAAAAGCACCTTTTACTTGTCAACGATCCCACAGATCAGCCTACCTTCTACTCGCGCCGGTGGCACTCAACAACAACGCCGGACTTGGCATTTTGTACAGAAGACATTCAGAGAAACCTCAGTAGAGTGGTCGGATCGCAGTTAGGAGGAAGCAACCACCGCCCAGTCCTCCTCTCTCTTTCTGGAAGTATCTCACCAAGTTCCCCTCAACATCCAAGGTGGAACTACAAAAAGGCAAATTGGAGTCTGTTCGGCATTCGTTCCAATGAGCTTACCCAAAATATAGCAGTAGAACATCAACAATGCGGTCAAGGAATTTAATTCAAGTATCCTCAAGGCTGCCAACGAAGCGATTCCTCGAGGATTCAGGAAAAACTACCGCCCCTACTGGACAACAGAACTGCAAGCAGCACATGATAAACTAAACAAGGCCAGAGAAGATGCACAGGGCAATCCCTGTCATGAAAACCACTTCACACTACAACAACCTACAGCCAGGTATCTAAATACCAAGCTGGAGGCCAAAAGAAGAAGCTGGAGGGAAAAGACGGCAGGGTTTAATCTAGAGAGAGACACAACAAAGCTATGGAGACTGACTAAAGCACTGAATGATGAGGGTGTCGGGGGAGAGAAGATTACTCTTGAAGAAGATGGACAAACACAGTCAGTAAATATGGCTGCAGATGCCTTTGCGAAGGCATATGCAAAAGAAAGCAACATTTCTATACCACGAATGCGTCAAAAAGAGGTTAGAAAAGAGCAAAAGGAAAGAACAGACACCAACACTCACGATGCAATGAAAGTTGACATTAGTTTAGCAGAACTGAAGAAGTCTATCCGCCAATTGATGAAGAAGAAATCTCACAGGCCAGATGGCATTACGAATGAAATGATCCAACACCTTGGTAATGCACCGCTCCACAAGTTGCTAGATATCTTTAATCTCAGTTGGACCAATGGAGAGGTTCCTCAGTGCTGGAAGGAAGCCAGAATGACTCCTATTCTGAAAAAAGGGAAGAACAAGACTAAAGTGCTGAGCTACCGTCCTATCAGTCTTACAAGCTACATATGCAAGACCATGGAGCGCATCGTCAACAAGCGGTTGCAGTGGTACCCGGAGTCGGAGAACACTATAGTTTCAGAGCAGGCTGGCTTCAGAAGATACAGGAGCACAGAAGATCAAACAACACATCTTGCACAGGTCATAGAGGACACTTTTCAAGCCAAGAAGGTGATGCTAGCTGCCTTTATCGATCTGCAGAAGGCATTTGACAAGGTGTGGAAGGATGGCTTCCTCGTGAAGCTCCGGCGCACACGCATCGGTGGCAACATGTTCCGATGGACCAAGTCATACCTACACAATCGCAGAGCTAGGGTGCTGGTGGATGGACAATCTGGACAGAATGTATTACTGAGACAAGGGGTACCACAAGGCAGAGTATTATTACCAACTCTGTTCATACTCTTCATTAATGACATTGTAGCAGAGCTGCCCAATGGGATCCAAGCAGCCCTCTATGCAGATGACCTCGTACTCTGGTGCACCGAGGAGTACACAACGACTGCCACGTACAGAATGCAGCTCGCCTTGGACAGAATTACAGCTTGGGCCAATCGCTGGTGTATTACCATAAACAAAGAAAAATCATCAGCCATGCTATTCTCACTGTCCACCAAAACCAAGGTTGGCAATCTGACACTGGGCGGTACTCCACTCGAGTACGAGGACCAGCAGACATACCTGGGAGTCACCTATGACAGAAGATTAACATGGAAGGAGCACATCCAGAACGCAGAGGCAAAGGCCAGAAGAAAGCTAAACATCATGAGGAAGCTGGCAGGAACAATGTGGGGTGCCAATGAAAGGATCATCAAGACCATCTACCTAGGTGCCGTACGACCACACCTTGAGTATGGATCCAGCTCATGGATGACAGCAGCTAAATCTCATCAACAGAACCTCGACAGAGTACAAAACCAGGCACTGCGCATCATCACTGGTGGAATGAGATCAACACCAATAGAAAAAATGGAGCAGATAGCAGGCATCCCCCACTTAGTAAAGGAAGGGAATGCAAAGCACTGATCCAAGCTGGAAAGTTCAAATCGTTCAACAACCACCCGATGAAGATCAGGCAAGCACAGCTGTCATCAGGAAGACTTAAAAGATCAAGTTTTGTGAATGAGACAAAAGCACTTCAAAGGAAATACCAAGAAATGTTGCCAGCACAAATAGAAGACCCAAACCACACCCTTGATCCTCCACCCTGGGAAAACAAACTAGAGAGCATAGCTATTCGCAGAACAGTACCTCATCTCACAACCAAAGATGAACACAGTGATGTGAGCAAGAAGACCCTAACCCTAGCCATGCTGGAAGAAATGTACCCTCAGGAGACATGGATAAGGATCTACACAGATGGATCAGCTAAAGATGCAATTAGGAGCGGAGGTGCCGGACTGCACATACAGTATCCAAACGGACAACATGAGTCAGCTGCAATACCGACAGGCAAACACTGCACAAACTACAGAGCTGAAGTCGAAGCACTGGTCCATGCAGCTAATACCATCAGCAGAACAGCAGACCATATTGCACAGGTTGTCTTTTTATCTGATGCCCGCTCCGTCCTTGAGGCTATCACCAAAGGTAAGCTGCCACAACTTGAAGAAGCACTACAATCCATCAGATGCTTTCGGATAGCATTGCAGTGGATCCCCTCACACTGTGGAGTCCAAATAAATGAGGAAGCAGACAAGATGGCAAAGGTTGGTGCAGAAGAGAATCAGACAGAAAACATGGTTACACATACAGAGATGAAGACTATCATCAAGTCACTCTATAGAACACCTCAATCAGAAGATGCCTACCATCATCTCTCGAAGCCAGAGCAAGTGACCATTTTTCGTCTCAGAACTGGACATAACAGACTAAACCAACACATGTACAGGCGGTTCCACCTTACGACATCGCCCGCTTGTCCTTGTGGAGAAGCAGAACAGACCACAGAGCACATACTTCAATGTTGCAGTACGTATCAGCTGCTAAGAGAAGAGATCTGGCCTTTGTCAACCTCTTTTCTTGAAAAGCTATATGGGCCTGTGGAAGAACTGCAGAAAACCACAGATTTCATCTTGAGAACGGCTCTCCAAGTGTGATACCAGCGATGGAAAAGAAGAAGTATCGGACTTAAATAACCTAGCGCAATACTTGATCACTTAAAATGTGTGTACTGCTACCATCTACATACCAGACATTAGATCTGCTAGGCGTATTCGTCCATAACATCACGCAATTAGTCACAGTCACTATCAGATATACAAGATGCCGATGCTTCGCCTTTATTGCTGCTATCATCGCCAGTGAAACCATCCTATCACTTTCGCTCTCTAAAATATCTGCCAGCATGTGACAGTATCTAATCCTTACACTGCCTGGATTCAGTCCAACCATTATACTCATCTGGTTCACGGATGTCTGGCTATGCTAGATGGGCTCACTTCCAAATACCTACCTGCTAGATCAACCCCGTCTTGTTGACGGTAGTGTTGCTAGGTTAAGGGTTTTTTCTGTATGAACTTCCCCATGATTCCCAACACTTTCTTTTACCATTTACATGGGGAAATGAAATGCAACATCGTTTGTTATGGGACTGGTCTTGAACATTCGGAAGATGGAATCCTCAGAACTACAGAATGATTTTGTGAGATCATGAGCGAGATGTTCAATGCGTCACCACCAATCTGACGAGCCCCATGCCAGAAATCAACCATTCCAAATGAATATGCCACTGTAAAATGGTGTTTAATGATGTCCAAAAAGGCTTTAGATGATATTGGCCAGAAGAATGCTATAACAACCTTTGACTTACTCGTGTGTATCTTCACATATGGAAACTTATAGATTAGTTCAAGGACAACATAGAGATGACTGATGTGTTTCTTTGTGCATGTACCTATTTGACATCCTGCTACCTATGATAGCAACACAATTTCATGAAATAAATTACCATTGACCCTAGCTTTAGATGTGTCACTATTTAAGTGGATAACGCCAACATGTAGTTTCTAAGTGCTTTGTAAGTTACAATAAAGATTCTAAGCAGCAGCTAAAATTAGTGACCTTTTGACCTCTGATTACATAATTATCCAACTAATTCACATAAAACATATACGAAATTGTAGAGGACACTAGAGGAAATATTTCGAGTGGTCATTTATTACACAACATTATTTAGATGTGAATATCATGGTAATTTAATTTTTCACTCTTAATTAAAAAACAATAAATATCCTGTTGAATATTTTGGAACCTTAGGCAGCAACAACACCCAGTCAGATTAGCTACAAAATATTCAGCAACTCAACTGTATAGTTTTCAGGAAATTGATAGTCATGGCATTCGCGGATCGATCAATCCCAACACGGCGAAGTGTGGGTGGAGCGGATTAGTGGTGGGCGGGGCATAGCTAAAACTGGAAAGGTCCATTGCATTCTTCTCCTATTTTCGACGAAGAGATTGTGTAAGTTGTTATTGTAACAACATCACATGAAATAAATCAACAATGATTCTTTAGATTTGCCCGAAGGTGTCTATTATTAACTTATTAAAACATTTCTTTGTAAGTGCGTTGCCATTTACGGCAATGCACATTTGTCAAAATTTAAGCAACTACCAAAACCTGGTGGCATTTTGACCTCTGGTGACATAATAATCCAATTGATTTGCACAAACATATATGAAATGGAAGAGGACACACCAAACAATATTTTGAGTGATCATTTATTAATAATAAAAAATACAAAATAACAGATTTGCTAATTTTTCTTCCCCCATTCCCTCAAAATTACAGATTTTGACGACGATTATGGCGGGGGGGGGGGGTGGGGGTGGGTGGGGGTGGGGGGGGGATATTCAGTTCTTTTACTTAAGAGCTAATAAGTTGATAGATAGATATTTATTTGCCACAATAGGTCATAGGCCCTTGAGTGTAACAACTCAAATATATGTGTGCGTGCGTGCGTGCGTGCGTGCGTGCGTGCGTGCGTGCGTGCGTGCGTGCGTGCGTGCGTGCGTGCGTGCGTGCGTGCGTGCGTGCGTGCGTGCGTGCGTGCGTGCGTGCGTGCGTGCGTGCGTGCGTGCGTGCGTGCGTGCGTGCGTGCGTGCGTGCGTGCGTGCGTGCGTGCGTGCGTGCGTGCGTGCGTGCGTGCGTGCGTGCGTGCGTGCGTGCGTGCGTGCGTGCGTGCGTGCGTGCGTGCGTGCGTGGGTGGGTGGGTGGGTGGGTGGGTGGGTGGGTGTGTATGGAAAAAGCATACAATAATTAATACAGAAGTTTAGTAATAATTTCTGATTTAAAGTACATTGATAATTTACCTTTAACAAGCCACCAGCCCACATATGAATAGTAATCACCCCTAAAGACTCCCAACCCCTCCCCTGATCAACCGGCAAAAATGCTCAATTCAATGTTGAAGTAAATCAAGATGTTGGTGCATGGGGTGGGTGGGTTCTTCTGGTGACCAGACTAAAGTAGATAGCCTACTGCTACCATCTAGACACCATCATTATAACGGTACCGTGCATTCTCTAGCGATTTCGAATTAAGTTACGGAATTTGGGACTGGGACTGATAAACCGTAAGATAGTTGAATTGGATTAAATAGATCCATTTTTAGTTATGGCCCTCCCATTTATAGCTAAGCTCTGCCCACCTTTTCATGTGTGTTGGAATCGATGATCTTAGAAGCGTACATTCCCAGAATCTAAATTTCACGGTAATTTTGCAGGTAATCTGTTGAATATTTTGAGTTATTTGACTGGGATACAATTGCTATCATGATACGTAATTGATCATGACATCAGATAAGCCCCTACTTGAGTGACATATCGCATCTTTCCATTCTATTGCTATTTTAATTGATTAAACCAATCTGCCACTCAATTATATGGCGTCAAAATAATAATAATAATAGGCTGACGTCACAATCAAAATACGCAATGAATGGAGTATCTGTCTGTCATGAACATAGGGCCTGCAATAGTCCGGCAAGCATACGAATTGTATGTCTTTACTATTTACTTGACATTATGTTGAATATTTTGAAACTGATTTGACTGGACGCTGCTGCCGCCATAGACAGCAACAGCACCAATGCAAATTAGTTTCATAATAATCAACAGCTCACCTGTATAGTTAACCTGAAAATGGGATTCTGGAACGTCAGTGTTCAATGTATATAAGTCGATCCCAACACACTCAACGCATGGGCGGAGCTTAGCTAGAAATAGGCGGGACATAGCAAAATGGCGATTCATCCATTCCGTGCAATATTGACAACATACATAGTAAATGACGCATGTGTTATGACGTATTATGTTGTTTACGCGAGCGCGCTAGGGCTGAGACACCTGGGGCATGGTGGATCCTCCATGCATGGGGTATCAAATCGTATCCTTCTCCCAGCGGCGTGCACTCATGCAGGGCGTATGCGTTTCGAATTAATCGCATTATCGAGGAAAATAAGTCGGAGTCCAAACTATTTACGAGCGTGGAAGTTTGAAATTACACACGCAGGAGTTAAAAAATTGAAATAAAAAGAATAACACGGTATTCTAGATAGTACAGATGTCTTCACGATTTGCATACAGGCGCTATTTCCGACCGCGTTATGAATGGCATTGCTGAGTTAGCCGACTATATTTTCCTAGTAGATGTAGAACGAATACCTAATATATAAGTGCGCGCGTTCTTGTATGCATGTGCGATTTGCTGTTTGCTTGGGCGTGTGCTCGTGCGTACGTGTTTATTCTATATGAGAGAGAGAGAAAGAGAGAGAGAGAGAGAGAGAGAGAGAGAGAGAGAGATGGGTAGGGGGAGGGAGGGAGGAAGGGATGGAGGGTGGAGGGAGGGAGGGGAGGAAGGAGGGGGAGGGAGGGAGGGGAGGAGGGAGGAGGGAGGAGGAGGAGAGAGAGAGAGAGAGAGAGAGAGAGAGATCCTAGCATGTTTTCAAACCTGTGCTTAGCGAGGCCCCGGACCATGCCGTAATTGACAGCAGTAGCATCAACTGGAATATTTGTCTCACCGGACATCGCCTTCCTGTACAACCACGTAGCATAACGATGCTTGCAAGATGTATAATTAAATCGATGTCCAAGTTAAATGATCAGCAGCTGCAGGTTGTTCCTCATGTATGCGCTAGGGATAGTCATAACCCCGAAAACACTTTTCAATTTCACTAATCAGAATTTAGAACAATCGCAATTTAACTACTAGACAAGACTAAATGATTTTTAAGTTCTTGATTGAGAGACTAACGTATTAGAATCTCTTATTACTAGATCATGTGCAGGACTCGCGACGGTTATTGCAAAATAAGACTCAACACTGATCTAGCTAACCTATGGTTTCACAGCCTAGCAATGCGTATACAAATGTATTTATGCGTGACGATCGTTATGGTTGACCCGTCAACTCAAGGTCTACGTTCACATCAAATCCAATGTCGTGCTGTAAGCACCTGTGCATATTGGCCTATACATCCTGACCAGAGATTGGCGTAATTTACATTCTAGGCTTCCTTTCAGCAACACTTTCGCTAGAATACCGACGTGGTGTTGGCAATACAATTTCCTTAGCATATGCTAAGACACGATATATCGGAAAATCGCGATTTATCTACGATTTTCCAAAGCGTCAGTCGCGATTTAAATCGCGATTTTCTACGATTTTCCAAAACGTCAGTCATGACGTAATTGATTATGACATCATCCTACACGAGAATGCAGCTAAGCTCAGAAATAACTGTTTAATAATGTTTCCAAAAACCAAAATAAAAACAGGCCTACTGTTGCATATTTTGAACATAATAGCAAGGCAGCAAGGTCTTCCAATCCAATTATGTTCAAAATATTCAACATCACATTCTTGATAACTGACATATTTCTATTTTTCTTTTGGAAACATTAAACATTATTTGTGAGCTGTACTGTACATAGCCCCAATTTTCGCTCAGAGGATCGGGTGCCTAGAGTATCATTCCAGACCTCCACCCACCCCAACCCCTCCTCCACCCCCTCTCACTCTCGCTATAATACTAAAGACGATAGCAATGGACCTTTCCAGTTTATCCACTTATCATATGACGTCATAATCAACTACGTGACGTTCTACAGCATGTTTATTAAATAGTATAGACATACAATTCGTATAGCATGTCGGACTATTAAGAGTTAACGAAGGGACATATATAATCATTTATGACGTAATTATCATGACGTCATCCTACACGTCGCTTAGCTGATTATGACGGCAGATGATAGGTGGATACTCTGGAAGGGTGAATTGAGATACTCTTGAAAAAGACTCGCCCCTGCTCAGTATCTTAAAGACAGATTTACAAAATAGGCTAACTACTCCACGCCTGTGCACTTTTCGTGAAAACATATTTTTAAACTGGAATGTTAAGCCATTACAAAGATAATACATTAACAGAGTTCTTTTAGTTTATTAATTTTAAGTTCGGAGGTTATATGCATGCCTATCTCTTGTTTTATAAAACGATCTTGTATTCTGTATTATGCGCATTGGTGCACGGATTCACAAGTTACGCTCCATTATATTCATATTGACATAAAGATGGGATTGTCAGTGACTTCATTAACTGTTTAGTGGTCAAGCTGGCCAAAACCGGCCTATTCTATGGTCTTGTGGAATGTCCATTTACAGGTAGAGAGTATACAAGTTTTGAAAATTTACAATTGGAATGACTGGCTCGATAACCGAGCCAGTCATTCCAGTGGCAAACTTTCAAAAATTGCATTCTCTTGGCCTGTAAATGAAATTCCACAAGACCATAGAATAAGCAGATATTTCAATTTTCTTCACCAAATCTGACCATTAAAGGATTAAAAATTGTTTCTTCTAACTTAATCACTAAAATTAATAATTTTCAAGAAAGATTTGCATAAATGTATGTAAGCCACATGTGTATATAGCTCAAATACATGGTGATAATAAAGGGATCCATGCCAAGTTATGTCCCGCCCATTCTGAGCTAAGCCCCGCCCACAGTTTGAACGTGTTGGGGTCGATTTATATACTTTGAACTCGGAATTCCCAAAATCCCAATTTCAAGATAATTATTCAGGTACGCTGTTGAATATTTTGAAAGTAATATGAGTGACATACAATTTGTACACTTGACAGACAACTAAACGTTCATGTCGAAGCTAAATACATAATTTATTACGCATTTTAATTGTGACGTCAGTGACAAATTGTATCCATCCATTGACACTAGGGTCAAGTTCGACTCCTAACCATAGTTAGCTATAGATAACTAGATTCCGAGTCGAACTTCAAATAGTTAACTAGCTAGTCAACTATAGTCAACCGAGCACCCGAGCTGAGTTCAGATGGTTAGTGCGCTGTTTGGGAAAATTTCAAAATGGCGGACTACTACGCCCAACACTTCTCATCTTCAATCCTTGACAATACCCATAGAATGCACGAATAATACTCAACAATACAACAACTAACACTACCGCCACCGCTACTACAGCCACTATTATAACAACAATAACAACAGCAACAACGAAGACTGTTGCTAATTCACATAAAGGGAGAGTCTTACCATACGGCACGAACCGGAGCAGCTCCTGCTGCTGCTGCTGCTGCTGCTGCTGCTGCTGCTGCTGCTGCTGCTGCTGCTACTACTGCTGCTATTACTGCTGCGGCTGCTGCCACTACTACTACTACTACTACTACTACTACTACTACTACTACTACTACTACTACTACTACTACTACTACTACTACTACTACTACTACTGCTGCTGATATTACTGCTGCGGCTGCTGCCACTACTACTACTACTACTACTACTACTACTACTACTACTACTACTACTACTACTACTACTACTACTACTACTGCTGCTGATATTACTGCTGCGGCTGCTGCCACTACTACTACTACTACTACTACTACTACTACTACTACTACTACTACTACTACTACTACATTGCAAATCCATTAAAGACAATTCGTAGGCCTACGCTTGACGGACTTTGCCACCTTCATGGGGGATTATTCTACGTCATCATTATTGAGACGTCAGTATAAATATGACGTAATTGATTATGACGTCATATACTTGAGTGACAGATGGGAACACTGTCAGCTCTAAATATTCCTTTCTAATATATGCAGTCAGGGTTTCAAAGCGATATATATATTACATTCTTAGTCATTTTACAAAATCAGATCATTAATGGTATTTAAATCCTAAGCCCTACAGACTTAATGTAATGGAGGAATCCAGTTTTAGCTATGCCCCGCCCATCTTTATCTAAGCTCCACCTACGCTTCGCCGTGCAAAACTATGTTTTTAGTACAATTTTGTATTGCGCTTGCATCTTTGATAAGATTGCCCTTTATAGAAAATGGTCATTATGTCACACTTTTGGTACTGCCTTTTCACGAAGCGGTCCTTATAGTACAGCTAATAAATAGGTTTACGTTTCCAAAATAAAAACAGAAATACGTTAGTCAGTACAATTTTGCACATGATGTAAGAAATGATCTGTTCAGTATTTTGAACGTAATTGGATTAAAAGACATTGCTGCCTTGTCAGCAATGCGTTCAAAATATTCAACAATACCGTAAGTTATATCTGAGCTGGACTACACCTGGTTCATAGTCTTACGGCAGGGGTAAACTCAGACAGTTTTAACCCTTTCTTGGCAAAGACAGCCAACACAGGCCTCGCAGTGGACTAGAGGAATGTGCATTGGTTTCAAAATATTCTACAGCTTACGTATACCATGAATGTAAAAGTGAGATACTGGGATTAAAATGTTCCAATGGGTAAAACACCATAATTGTTTTTGATATGGGGGCCCTATGGTTTTCGGGACACCGGGGCTACGAAAACCATAGGGCCCCCATATCAAAAACAATTATGGTGTTTTACCCATTGGAACATTTTAATCCCAGTATCTCACCCGCTAGCCTTTGCTTTAATGAGTCACTGACGCCCCGTAACAGGAAGATAGCCACGTGAACCGCTCTCAACCAATCAGAATTACACGCACCCCACTAGCCGGCATTTGGTATGTAAATCTATTGAGGTGTTCTGATGATTGACAGGTGTAACGAGGCTGGGAATGAATGGAGCGGGTTCAAATGAGGTCACATGAACAGCCCTCAACCAATCAGAATTGCGCCTATATCGCCACTGCCGCTTGGTATGTAGATTTATTAACTTGTTCTGATGATTAACAGGTGCGACGAGGAGTGAAATTGATGTCGGGAGTAATGGGTTGGTACTTAAATTTATTGTTCCTCAATATAGAGGCAATGGGAAGTTCAGAGTTTGGTATGCAGATCTATTGTTTCTGGACAAAGATCACACCTAGGTGCTAAAGGCCTTAACATTCACTTCATTGTAGTTAATCATTCCTTCAATATATAGAAGAGACAATGGCCAGATCAGTTCAAAATACAGGAGGTGGGCGCGGGGAGGATGGGGGGGGGGGGCCATGGAATGCAGCAAGTTACAATGTGTTTGGACATGTTTGTTCCATGCTGAAGAGACTATATTAAGGCTCGATCTAAGGCAATAAATCAACCAGTGCTATTACTGGCTGTTCGGAGACTACGAGGAATACTTCTGCATGGGTCATATCCATTTGCGAACAGAGAGAATGCTATTTTTGAAAGTGTGCGATAGGAATGACTCACGTGAAAACCCCAACAAACATTCCAGTGATAAACTTTCAAAAATAGGCATTTCTCGGTTTGCATATTGCTGCCAATGCCAACGACAGAGCACTCTCGTGAGCATAAATGTGTTCATACTAGTAGTAGCAGCCGCAGGAGTAGTAGTAGTAGTAGTAGTAGTAGTAGTAGTAGTAGCAGCAGCAGCAGCAGCAGCAGCAGCAGCAGCAGCAGCAGCAGTAGTAGTAGTAGTAGTAGTAGTAGTAGTAGTAGCAGTAATAGTAGTAATAGCAGTAGTGGTAATAGCGGTAGTAGCTTTAGAAAGCGGGAAAATGGGTTGTGTGTGCATGCATGCATGCTTGCGTAGGGAAATGTGTGTATGTGTGCGTGCATACCGGTGGTGTGGGATGCAGACAAGGTAATAAATCAACCAGTTCTATTATTGACTGTTCTGAAACTGTAGGCCTACCGAAATCTTAACACCTTTAACGCTTATATGTGCCTAAAAATCAATTCTCTCATAGAAAATGTTCATTTGCAGACCAAGAGAAGACTATCTTTGAAAATCTATGACTGAAATGACTGGCTCGGTTATTTAGTCTTCTCTTGGTCTGCAAATGGACATTTCTCAAGACCACTGCAGAAGCCGTTTTGGCCGATACGAGTGTTAAAAGGTTAAACAAATATCCACCAAGTGAAGGCCATTTTTGAAAATTTACGACTGATGTGACTCGCTCAATAACTTCAACAGATATTCCAGGGATTCATTTTCAAATATAGCTATTTCTCGGTTTGCATATGGCTGACAATGTAAATGACAGAGCGCTATCGTGTGTATAAATCTGGAGACAGCAGCAGCTACAATAACAACAACAACAACAACAACAACAACAACAACAACAGCAACAAAACCAACAAGCGCAGCACCAGCGGGCCCTTATGGTACATAATTGATTATGATGTCCTTAAGTGACAGATCGAATCCTTCTATAGTCTACAGCTGCTTTGGGTATGTGTGTTGGAATCGATTTATGTACTTTGAACCCTGAATTACCGGAATCCCAATTTCAAGGCAACTATGTAGTAATGCTATCGAATAAATTAATCTCGCTGTTGAGGCCTCTGGCGGTAAACAATGTTCAGTAAAATTAGTTTCAAAATATTCAATATAATGTTAATCTAACGGTTCTCTGAACATTAGGTAGTATCCAAAATGAGAAGTTAGGCTTTGAATAATCTGACCCTATTGCAGACCCATATTAGATTAATAATTCAGGAGTATAACTCCCACTAATCTTTCATGAATTATTAATGAAGAATCAATTAACAATATAACTGAGATAGCTTTCTGAGTGCCTGCTAGTAAATATTTCAGAAACTTGCTCAAGGCCCCAGGGTCCTAACTTTGGATCCATCCATCTATCCCTCCATCCATCCATTGTTTCATCTGCACCCACCGCTAAATTATTAGCTCCATCCCTCTGTCTGTCTGTCTGCCCATCTCTCTGTGTGTGTGTGCAGGCATGCGTGCGTGCGAGCGAGCGAGCGAGCGTGCGTGCGTGCGTGCGTGCGTGCGTGCGTGCGTGCGTGCGTGCGTGCGTGCGTGCGTGCGTGCGTGCGTGCGTGCGTGCGTGCGTGCGTGCGTGCGTGCGTGCGTGCGTGCGTGCGTGCGTGCGTGCGTGCGTGCGTGCGTGCGTGCGTGCGTGCGTGTAAGTGGGTGGGTGGGTGGGTGTGTGTGTGTGTGTGTGTGTGTGTGTGTGTGTGTGTGTGTGTGTGTGTGTGTGTGTGGGTGTGTGTGTGTGTGTGGGGGGGGGGGGGGGGGGTGGGGGTGTGAGTGTGTGTGGGTGGGTGGGTGGTTGGGTGTGAAAATAAAGAAAAAGTGATCCAGCTGTGATTATGCATAGAGCAGCTGTCAAAAGAAGAATGCACGTCTAACTTTACACTTTACATCAAGCTAGGCGGTGCCAACCTTTGTGCGTGTGTTGGAATCGTTTTATGTACTTTGAACTCTGAATTACCAGAATCTCAAATTTTAAAGCAACTACACAGGAAAACTGTTGAATATTTTGAAAGTAATTTGATTGGGGTTGTTCCTGCCGATATAATCAAAGGTTCCCAGTTAAATTTTTTCAAAAAACATATTGAACAGAATGTTTAGTAAATCGCAAATCCATAAAATTGTGGCAATTATTTGAGCCACGTGGTTTTAAGCCCAACATCTTAAAGAACTGCCATTATTTGTGGATGCAAAAAGCATGTCTCCTGGTATGTATGTCATGTTACTTATATTCAATTATAAATTATGTAATCCAATATTAGAATGTTTTAACTTAGGATGATTTATCCAGTAACATGCTAATGTGTAATTTCAATAAGCTGAGATTTACCCTAAATAAACTGTGTGCATTAGGTGTGCGCTCGCACAATAGCAACACGGTTTGGGAATGTGCACCAGTTGAGTTATGGCTTTTTAATATTAATGGGTTTCATTATGTCATTGAGAGAAGCTAATGTGATTACACAATTTTCAGCATCCCCCCCCCCCACCCCCACCCCCACCCGCTCCACCGCATATAGTTACATCACATTATCACCCATAGCAATCCCGACATATTTTTAATGGAAGATCTTATGCTGACATGTATCTATGCATGACTTGATTAAGTTAGCAAAGCACTTGCAAAATAATGAAATTGATACTCAGTCTAGCTCTAATACCTTATTTTACCGATAGATAGAGGTACTGGCATGAATTCCATTTCATTCGCTTTCAGCCAGGACTTACAGTACAAAATCTTGTTTTATACCATTCTGGTAACCCTCTAACCCTCAAATTTGTTCAACAAAATGTCTATTTTTTCATAGCTAACATTCAGGTGCAGAAAAGAGATTATTTTCGAAAATTTACCTCTGTAATGTCTGGTTCGTTTATCGAGTCAGTCATTCCAGTGTTAATATTTTAAAATAGTCTTCTGTTGGTCTGCAAATAAATATTTCTCATGCTCAATGCAAAAACCGTTGGGGGTCTGCTTGAATGATTAGTAGGGTGGATGGGTTACCAGCTCAATAAACATGCACCCTTAGAGCGTAGAGTCTTACTCAATGTCTTGATTACTCTCTTTCACCCAGCAGACGCGTTGTATGTTAAATATGGACCTAGCTGGCAGGGACGTAGACGATGGCGTAAGTTGAGGTGATTGATCAACCATGTGTTGAGCGTTGGTTTCAGTACAGCTGAACTGTTTACCTAACTCGTTAACAGATTTACTCTGTCCAAAATTCGAATGGTAATCTAAATGTTTGCAATGTCTGGCAGCAGTGTTTCTCATGGTCCCAGGAACCCCACACCCTGAAATTTGGGGGTACCCAGCTGAAATCTGGTTGTCCCAAATTACTGAAATCTGCTGTTGCTAAGCATTATTTCTTATCAATGCTAAAATTTGACGGTACCATGGATTCGCAACTATGATTTATGGCGGTCCCGTGTTAGATTTTGCAGGTATTTTTGTGCAAAGTCCTGTAAAAGTGCTTTAAATTTAACAGTCTTACAACATTTTGAGGGGTCCCATGGAACCCACTGCCACTGCTTTTGGGGGTCCCAAGCTGAATTTTGGGGGTATACACCCTCAAAAGGGCCCTTATGAGAATCCATGTCTGGGAGTATAGGTGGCCTTTGGCTTTCGCTGGCAAATTATTATTTTTAAATTAACTATGCCATACACCTAGCAGTATCTTCAAAGCGACGAGACCTGTAGCAACTCCCTTATTACTACCTTGAAAATAATTTTTCTGCGAGGATTGTTATAAATGGTTTAAAATCAATCTATTTTATAACAACCATATCAGCTCTAAGATGGTTTCCAACCTCTCCTAACTGCTAAACTTCGTACAGCTGATTCTCATGTTAAGCATGTTTACACAGTGGGAAAATGTCATAGCTGTAAGTCTGAAGTTGATTCGAATAATATGAAATCTCATTCTCTAAATCATATGAGCTTAACTGAAAAGTATACGGCGGTTCTCCAATACTTCTGTGTTTTCTCTTTTACGGTATTGAAACTAATCAGTTGACAAAACGCCATGAGGTCATCTATATCTTAGTGCAGCTAGTGTGCTGTGAATATATCAGACCATTGCTTTGTATGCGATACTAAATGGAAAGAGTTTATCTTTGAAGGTGATGCAGCTCTAGCCAATTTTATTAAATGGCTGTTAGCCACAAAATCTGTGCGTGGTTGTCATTCAAAGCAAATGTTTTTGTCTTTCGAGATTATATCACTATCATTGGTAACAGTCACAGTTTTGACGTACATCTATTTATGGAATCGATATTTAGAAACACTCCGATTAAACCTGTCAGTGTAATTATGAACGCTACCAAGGTTGTGTTCCTAGACATCGAGAGCATTCATTTTAAGGGCAATGTATCTCCTCTACCATTGCAACTATGTTAGCTACTCGCCTTATTAGATCTACTTAGCGAGAAGGGATTTTACCCCGTATATTCTAGACAGTAATGTGTACGTTGATTATGCAGGAGCGTGCCACCCTATTGATGCATACAGGGACAATGGTATGTTAGTGTCTGGGCGTCAAGTATTCGATGCCTGGTATGACTCTGTAAAAGATGGGGTTTTGAATTTTCAGGATGATATGAAACTGTACCACTGCGAATGGCCTGTAGTAAATTTCGGGATATATTTATTGAGGAAACCACCTTTTGTGTCTTCGATATCATGATCATCATTATGTAGTAAGGGTTTTAGGGCAAACTGCTTGAACTACTAGAAGCTAGTAGCCCTGCCTGTTCAATGGTACGCTAACCTCTGTTGCAAGAAATGTTACTCTGTAGAAGCTTGTCAGCGGATGGACTATGTGGTCCATTCTAGAAACGTTTTTATTCAGCACGCTCTAACATGTGGTGAATCTGTTGTGCTGGCCAGATTCCTAGACAGATATTGTCCTGACATTGATGAGTATTCCGAGTATTGGTGCTGCTACGCACATTCATGTCTGAAATGTCGGCCATGTAAACGATCTACCGCACATTCCTTTTTGTACCCCAATTACTTTATAAAAGTTGTATCAGAAGATTCTTTCTAAAGTGAGTCATCTTAGGCATATTGGGTTAAAAGTGGAAATGTGAGGCTGCGAGTTTAAGGCTATGAGGCCTGATGCCCCTAGCGTTAGTGCCTTTCTGAAGACAGTAGCCTATCATGAGCCACATATATTCCATAAGTGTCTTTATGGATGTCATACTAATGGCATCCGTTTACATCATAAAACTGCTGCCGATGAGTATATATCACATGTGAATGCAGGAAATTTCAATTTCCCTTTCTCCGAGATCTAACAATACTTACCATTATATTACTCTTGATAATACAAGCTAGCTAGCTAGCTGCTCTAGGAATCTAGATTTAGACAGATTTACCGGCTCATGGAACTGGGTACCCGGTTCCCAACAAGCGGGTACCCGTCTGTCAGTGAGGCTCATATTGTTTGCATAGCTAGTAAACAAGAGAAGATCTATGGCTTGCATCAGTGGGGCTAGGAGGCAGGGTCCGTAATATAATGGTAAGTATTGTTAGATCTCGGAGAGGGGGAAATTGAAATTTCCTTCATTCTCCTTCGATCAATACATACCATTATATTACTCTTGATAACACCAGATTTAGTCGGCAACCTGGTGGGAAGGGGCAAGCCATACATTAGCATTTTTTGCCCCTGGAGAAAAGTCTTAGACTTAAAACTTGACAAAAGGAGACCTAAAAGGACAGTCAAGTTTAGGGACCGAATCACATTCGCATCACCGCCCCCCCCCCTTTTTTGTTCTCTTAAAAAAAGGGAGAGAACTCACGAACATGCATCTCGCCTGAAAACACAAATATTCGAAGAGGGTTAACTATTCTTTGCACATATTAGTCTGGGAATGAGCATGAATATATAAGATGAATGTTCATGATATATAAACATAATACAAAAAACTGTCAGACTTGAATTACCTTATGAATATTGGATTTCAGACGTGGAGCCATCAACCAAGCACTTTTTCGACCATACGTGGCACTCTTGGTTGTATTCCTCTCGCTTGACCATGTCTGTTCCATAACTTTTGTTTTTTTCAAGTATCAAAAGGGAGAACAGTGTGGCCGTTAAACTATCGTTTCAAAATAGCTAAAGCGAGTGGATTGGCGGAGTCTGACATGTCCCTCATATAGTAATCCGTGAAAGAGGACCCACAGTGTATTGTGCAACAACCATGATATCCTCTAATGGAACACCATTGTAAAGGGCGGTTGAGGTGGCTATTCCTCTAAGATTGTGAACCCTTGCACATTGCACCTGGTGCCCAGTCACAATCTCGTGGGTAATCTGAATGCATTCGACTACCCAACGAGAGATAGAATCCATGGACGCGGTGCCATATGGATTCTTATGGCGGATCCACAGATGTCTATCATTTGACCGTAGAGTCCATTCATTTTCTGTACTTAGTCAAAGCACGGACTGGACACCAGACACTGGCATCACGATCAAACCTTGTTAGCTTTTGTATAATGATCGGTTTGTTGGGATATTTCAAAGATTGATTCTTTGACATAAATTCTGCTCTTGGCAGTAGTCGCAGACCCTCTCCGGAGACAATAAACCGGTTCCTCTCTGATGATGAAAGCGCATGGATCTCACTACACCGCCTTCTCGCTGAGGAAGCTGTCAATAGAAAAACCACCTTTAGAGACAAATGCATTTGGCTAGCTGAACCCAAAGCTTCGAAAGGGTGCTTGGCCAGTACGTTAAGCACCAAAGATAGACTCCAGGCTGGAATGACTACTAGTTGTCTCAGTCGGAGATTGCTCATTCCCTTCACATCACATTTAACTGGGCCACCTCTGGACAATCCCTGTTGGCTAGACATGGGATAACTGATGCCAAAGTTGACTTGTATCCAGCAATTGTGACAGGAGCCAGTCCTGAATAGAAAAGCTCACAGAGAAAGTCTGCTTCTTCTTCTTCTTTTCGTTCGCTGATCATACCGCCAGTCCTGTAAGTGACTATCGACATGATCATATGCGTTAAGTGCGTGGATATTGGTTTATTAGAGTGCGCCGTGCGGCCTGGAACCTCCATCTTCAGCACTCGAGGTTTCTGTCAGGGTTACCTCACCCTTACCGCCTTTAGTCGCCTCTTACGACACGCAGAGGATACGGAAGGTGTATTCTAAGCCCCACCTACAGAGAAAAGAAGAAAGTCTGCTATTTGTTGAATAGTGGATTGAAAGGTATCAATACCCTTTCCTTCACACCATTCTGCAAATTTGTTAACTTTGTGGTTATATAACTTGAAAGTTGACCTCCTTCTCGCGGCTGCGATGAAGCTCACAGCCTGTTGAGTAAAGCCTTCCGACGTGGAACGTTGATTGATAACATCCACACAGTCAATTTGAATATTTCGGGCCACTCGGGTAGGAAGCGGCCCTTGGCCTGGGAGATTATGTTCGGAATCTCGGGTAATTGCACTGGATTGTCCACCAGCAAATCCAGAAGATCCGGGACCCACGCCCTGCTGGTCCAAAATGGCGCTATTAGCAGGACCAGGCACGGTTCCTCCCTGATTTTCACCAAATCATTCAGTATAAGAACGGTGGGTGGATACGCGTAAGCGTGCATCCTTCTCCAGCTTATCGCCAGAGCATCTGTATCGACGGCATTTTGATCAGGAATCAGCGAGACATAAGTCATGATTTGAACATTTTCCTTTGTGGCGAACAAGTCCACGTGTGGTTTGCCCCAATGCTCGAAGAAGATCCTGTGAAGAACTGGAGGGTTGAGAGACAAAGCATCCGCCAGAATGTTCACTCGCCCTGGAATGTGAGATGGTTTCAAAACAACTGAGTAATTACTGCACCATTGAATCAAGTACCACACAGTGTGGGTGACTTGGTCCTGCCTTGGCGATGTATGTATGATACTACTGTCGAATTGTCTGACCATATAAATATCACCTTGCCCCTGACTTTTGGAAGAAACTTCCATTGCCAGTTCCACTGCCATCATTTCCAACAGATTGATATGCAGCTGACTCTTTTGGAGAGTCCATGTGCCCGAAACCTGGATTGCTCCCAGACAGGCCCCCACCCATCCAGCTATGCTTCCGTGTACACGGACAGCTGGGGGGGGGGGGTAGGTGCAGCGAAACTCCTACTAGGAGATTCTGACGCTTCTTCCACCATACAAGATGCGACATTATTGGCTCTAAATCTGACACCAGCTTTGACAGGGGTTCTGTTCTCTGTTTCCAGAGAGACATCAAATACAACTGGATAGGTCTTCAGATTAGAGCAGCATACGGGATTGCCTACTCCATGGAGACCGTCATGCCCAGCATCTGAAGAAACCGCCGCTACTAAATGCGGTTTCCCAATCGAAAACTCTTGAGGATGGCTAACAGAGACACCACTCTGGGCTCTGACAGGTAAACCCTGCTTTCCTAGAGATCGAATCACATCCCTAAATAAACGAAATGTTGAGTTGGTGTCAATTCGGATTTCTCCTTGTTGACTATCCAGCCTAGATCTGAAAGTAACTTCAGAGTCATAGCAGTATCAACTCCTAACCTGGCTGGCATGTCCGCCTTGATAAGTCAATCATCTATGTAGGTGTGAAGCACCACGTTCTCTCTTCTTAGAAACGCGGTCACCGCTAGGACCACTCTGGTGAAAACCCTTGGGGCTGTCGATAGGCCGAATGGGAGGACTACAAACTCCTATACCTGATTCTGAACGCGAATCTAAAAAATCTGTGACAATCCCTGTTCATTGGAATGTGGAAATATGCATCTTTCAGATCGATTGGCACACACGCCATTCCTTTTCTCAATCCTGCCATTACCGATCTCGGAGTTTCCATTTGAAACCAAGGCGTATGGATAAACCAATTCAATGGCCTGAGATTAAGTATGGTCTCCAACCCACCCCACCCCACCCCCTGCACTCTTGGGGACAAGGAACGTGTTTGAATAGAAGCCTGGAGTGTTCTGGTTTGCTGGTTTTATTGCTCCCTTCAGAAGCAAACCTGACATGTTCGTTTTGGATGGCTGCTAACTTGTCTATCTCCCTTGGAACGGGAGTCCACACAGGTGCCAAAGACAGATTTTGTGGTGGAAATCCCACCACTCTGGCATGTACCCCTGGGATATCCATCCCAGGACCAGACTGTCTGACGTCACACCTCGCCAAGCCTCGACAAAACGCCCACCCACTATAGACGCATTGACCTCTAATGCGGGTGTCTGGCTTGCGATCCGCCCCCCCCCCCCTCTCTTAATGAGAGAGAGAACCATTTTGGTCTTGGCTTGACTGGTCTAACTGGTACCACTGTTCCTGTCGCACAGGCGCGGTCCAGGCATATACGAAGGGAGCCACCATACCCTCAGGTACGATCAGCTCTCTTCTTTGCGCCCTTGGAGGACTTACCCTTACCCTTGCCCTTGCCCTTCCCGCCTCTCAGGTGATCAGGAGTAACACTGGGGTGGGCAGGAGCCTCCACAACCTTCCTCGCCTTCTTAGCCGCAGGCGGCTGCGAAGGCCCAGTAATAGCAGAAGAGGCTGGCTTGGCTTTCGCCTTGCTCTTGTGCTTCTTCTGCTTCTTGGAGGATAGTTGTACAGCTAACGGTTTAGCTACAACCCCTAGTGCATGTGCCTGTCGCACTAGTTCTAACTAGATTAACTGCCAACTGATTCTGCGCTATGTTAGCAGTATCCTCTAAAATGACCCATGCTTGGCCACCAAAGATGCTAGGGCCGTTCATATGCATTCCAAGTAAATGCTCCCTGACAGCGGTAGCTTGACGCATATGGTCAAGGACCATCTGCCTTCTAGATTTGGTAACTCGCGCTTGCACCTTGACCAAACCGTCCATCGACAGCACCAGGCCGTCATTGACGCAAGACAGTGCCACAGGTGCACAGGGTGGGCTGCCCCAGCTTCAACTCACAACGACTGAAGTAGGCGATAGGAGTGATTAACAGCACTCATTGCTGCCCTCACTCCCTCATCGCATAGGGACAGGACTTCTTCGTGGTGCACTTGAGCAGGGAGCTGGCTCTTGGTTAAGAGTTGCATGCTATAAATAGCATCCAGCAATTCCTTAAACCGTGGATCCAGTCCAATGGACTGGATCCGAGCCACGGGCAAGACCTCTGTCTTAATCGACGCAAGCGACAGATGTGGCGTGTGCTCCTCGGCTGTGGCCGAAACCACAGACGGGTCCACCTTGCCTAGCCAAGCCAGAGCCTCGGGCCAGTCTGTCTCTGAAGAGGACACCCCCGTGAATACATCACCCGTTGACATATTCACGGATCTACCAGCAGTGGCCTCCTGGCTAGGAGCTGGTAAGCCAGCAACACCAGTACCGCATAGTTCCGCCACCATCCCATGAATCTCACTGACCCATAGAGTAGGCCCGCACGGAAAACCGTGCGGATCCATAGCAGTTATGGAACCGTGGCCATGCACTGGCGCCAATGACACCCCATGTGTGGCCGCTGAACCAGGTGAGATAGGCGTGTACCAAGCCTGGCCAGCAACACCCGTCACAGTGTTCGTTGACGGCAAACCAACCAGCACTGGATGGGTGCCCGGTACCGTGTGTGGCCTCAACCAGGGGGGAGTGACTGTCCTGGCTTGCACCAAGCCAGACAGATGGAGGCACTCCACCCGCGGCATCTCAGGCTGTAACAGTCTCTCCTCCTCAGCCTCCTCATCTTCAGACCCCGAAGAGTCGTCAACCGATGAGGAAGCACTGGAGCCGTCCTGGCGAACGGCTCCCATGCCCTACGGACAAGCCACCGCTACTGGACTACTCAGAGGCGGCCGCAGAGAGAGTATACCCATCAGGCCGGTGCCCGACGGGACCGCCAGGGAGCCATATGAGATGGCTCCCTCAGTAGCCAGTCCAGCACCCTGTCCAAGGACCGGGTCCGTACCAGACATAGGAAGAGACTGCCCTACAGCCGTAGGAATTAGGGACGACTCCAGCGTTGGTAGGACGCTATGCAAGAAGCCTTGCCTAGCGGGCCCGAACCACGCTGGAGGTGCCATCTCCGAAACCTCTGAGTGCAGATGTGGAGCACCCCAGGGGCCGAAACGGACGCTCCACGATTTCTTTTCATACCGTCTGACGCCGCGTCAGACGCGGGTATGTCCTTCTGGAAAAAGAACTAAATACTAAATCAACACCTTGATAGGCCACACTGAACAAATATTACACCTATTATCAACGTTACAAGAAGAACATCGAAAACAAACATGGTCTTTGTAGGCGACTTTCACGAACTTATGGCATTCAGAACAAGATGGCGGGGTAGGCTTGGCCTAAAAATAAGAACAAAACCCAAAATAAGCGAGCAGAACGAAACAGTAACGGAAGGTAGACAAAAAATTTTCAAATATTTTGACCATAATTTAATTGTTATCCCTCCAGCATGCCAACCCGCAAAATTACAACAAAGATCGCATTTTCTGGCGACAAGAACGATATCGAACATTAATACACTAACTGATCCTGACGGATGTATCACGCGGAACCAGAAACCAATCACATAGCAATCACTGTATATTTAGGCCAGAGCCTCAGACCAATCCGTCTCCGAGGAGGATACGCCCGTGAACACGTCACCCGTTGACATGTTCACGGCCCTACCAGCAACGGCCTTCCAGCTAGGAGCCATTACTGATATGCCAGAAACTCCGGTACCGTATGGTTCCGCCGCCACCCCATGGAACACACCAGTCCATGGAGTAGGCCCGCACGGAAAACCATGTGGACCCGTAGCGGTCGCGGAACCGTGGCCAAACACGGGCACCAACGGCACCCCATGTCTGACCACCGGACCAGGCGAGATAGGTGAGTACCACGCCTGGCCCGGCACACCGGTCACCGTGTCGGTTGGTGGCAAGCCAGCCATCACGGGACCGGTGCCAAGTACCAGATTGGCCTCAACCACTGGCGGAGACGCTGCCCTGGCTTGCGCCAAGCCAGACAGATGGAGGGCGGTTCCGTCCAGGACGGAATCGACCTCCATGCTCTCCACCCGCGACATCACAGGCCGCAGCAACCTCTCCTCCTCATCTTCAGACCCCGAAGAGTCGTCACTAGACGAGGAAACCGTGGCGGACGGCTCCCATGCCTGACGGACCGGCCACCGCTACTGGACCACCCGGAGGTGGCCGCAGAGAGACAGAACCCGTCAGGCCGGAGCCCGACGGGACTGCCAGGGGGCCGTACGAGATGGCTCCCTCGTTGGCCAGTCCAGAACCCTGTCCAAGGACAGGGTCCGAATCAAACATGGGGAGAGACTGCCCTACAACTTTTGGCAACAGGGACGACACCAGCGTGGGCAGAACGCCACGCAAGAAGCCTTGCATAGCCGGACCAAACCACGCCGGCGGAGCCATCTCCGCCACCTCTGGTTGTAGACGTGGAGTGCCCCCAAGGGCCGAAACGGACGCTCCACGATTTACTTTCGAGCCGCCTGACCCCGCGTCAGACCCTGCCAAGTCCTTCTGGGCAAGGAACTTCAGCATCATGTCGACCGACCACACTGCGCGCACATTACACCTATTGTCAAGGTTACATTTCGTACAGCGAAAACAGACATGGTCCTTGAACAGAACCCGAACGAATTTGTGGCACTCGTCACATGATGGCGGGGCTGGCTTGGCCTATAAATAAGCACAAACCTACAATAAGCAAGCGGAACGAAACAGAGATGGAAGGCAGACAATTAATTTTCAAATATTTGACCATAAATTAACTGTAAACCATCCCGCACCCCACCCCACAACGTTACAGCAAAGATCGCATTGATTATGACGACAAGACCGAAGCGGGCAATAATACACCCATACACTGATCCTCAAGGATGTATAACGGAACCAGGAATCATAGCGCATAGCATTCGGGGTATATTTACTAATAAATATAAATTATACTCCTAACGAAGGCCAAAACGATATGTGAAGAAACAACAAAATGTAAACAAACTGCTGTAGCACACGGTAAAACCGCAGACCACACATCTAAATCAAGAATTTTGAAACCACTGATCATTGCAAACAGATCGTGATAACACGCAAAACTTGAAAATCCCAATGTTTCTGGTACCAATTAAAGTACGCAGCACCTAGAATCAGATGCGCGAATTAATGAAACATTTTCTTCACATAAACATCCGAGAAAACCGGGTGTGACGTCACCCGCTCGGATCTTACGAAGAACGACGTCAGCTGATATTGTGTTATAAAACACCGTCAACCAACACCTATTTTCATATCTGCCGATCGCCTGTTGGGGTTTAAAGAAGGCGATCATCTGGCATATTTCGTTGTTAACACACGTCCCAGATTCTTTGGGGTTAGAAATTGGAACATGCGACACAGACGAAATTTCAAAGACCTAAGTCTTTTAACTATGGAATAACATGGAAATATACAACCTGGTTAAAATCGGAAGCATCCATGGTAATCCAAATATCCTTTAGAGAGCGCACAAGCTATCACAATTCAACACAGAAAAAAGACTTAGAACAATCTCAAGACTTCCAACTGCAAAAAAGCATGTGTCTCTTGTTGCTATGCGAACAAGAATGAGCTTCATGGCAAACGGGTACTCTGGAGTTGGGAGCCGAGTACCCGGTTCCAGGAGTCGGTAAAGCGTACTAAGTCTATAATCCTAGGGCCCAGCTATCAGGGCTAGCTGTATCAGAAGTAATAGAATGGTGAGTATTGATCGAAGGAGAATGCCTCGAGTTCTCTCCAAATCGAGCTCATACTCTGTTCGTCAACTGACCAGAGACTCATAAGATCAAATCGATCATTCTCAACAACAACAAACCACCATGACCTGACCCAACAGCGTCGCTGTAGCATGAAAATTCAACATATTTTGATTTAGGTATTCTCGAACTAGAACACGTGTTTCGTTTAAATTATCGCCGTCTATCTTTAACAGACTTTCCCAATTTGACCTTGATTGAAGGCAATTGTACAAACACATCCTCCTGAACTTTACTCGCGATCCACTGACCGTTTACACAGAAACTGTCTTTCCAACAATGCGCGCTACCAAACATGCATTAACATAAATGCGACTGTCTAATTTTCATTAACATGTAATTAAGCCTCTATAACAGACTGACCACTCTATTAGCGACACTAACATAGATTCGATGTCCCTATTTATAAGACGTGACCCAACCATGTCGTTTTGTTGCTAAGCAACCATTATCATTTTTCGTAAGCAATGAAGAAAAAAAACCAAACAAATTTTGAAATGCTGCATTTGATATCGATACTCGCGGCAACTGCCTCTGGAAAAGTATTAACATCACCGCACCCACCATGCCTCACATGGGGATACAATGACCTTGACTGCGTCAATAGGTTACCATAACTCTAAATAGTTGTGTAAATATAGGCCCTATAGGCGATGCCAAATGGTAGCACTGAAAACGTAATGCTCAATTTCATTGTCTTGCGACCATGTTACACGCCACCACCCCCACCCCCACCACCCCAATACGCTCTATGTTCTGAAAAAACCCATAATAAATACAATTTCATATGATGATAGGCTGATTTTAGATCGAACGTAAATAAATAATTAGCTCAGGCAAATAACTGATTAGCAATTGCTATATCTTTGAATTTGAATTTATATTTTTTGAAAAACTAATTTATCCTTTTGCAATCTCAAACTAAACGCTGCTTTCCACATTTATTTGTAGCCGCCTGCAAGGGATTACCAACATTCGGTACCGTTGATGCTTGTGTAAAGCACCCTTTTCAAGTAAACTTTTCAATCTCGTGAGAAATAAATTCCGGTTTGTCTACAGACGACATGTTATGTCTGCCAAATATAGTAACTTGTAACCATCTTTTATAGTGTTAAGTGGGTGAAAATCTGAGAACAGTCAATTTTGAGCAAGTAAAAATCAAAATATATTATATCTACATGCGCATAATTGCTGTTATTTTTACATGTATTAAATACTTGGTTACTAATTTATAATAAATGCCACAAGCACAACTATTTTGTAAATGATTTATGGAGCTTCCATTGTCAATAACGCTCTAATGTTGTCACTTAAGTTACCGGCATGGTCAACATTACAATGCATACATCATATTGCCTACACAACTATGGTTATGGCTATTTCACAGAATGACAGATTCTCCAAAAATAACAATGTAAAACATTTCATAAAACAGTCATATGTGTAATTAAAAAAGATTTTAGTTAAATGAAATAAAGATGTGAATATTCCTAATGTTACAATGCTGCGTTTCTTCCTATACAGACATAAATGGCAAGATGTCACCCTCTTATAGTAATGAGAAAAGTTAAACATTTAATATCCCAAAAGTGACAGATATTCGATTTTTAGAAAAACGACAAATATTGAAAAAATATCTTCAGTAACGTAAGTGACAATTGGTAACATAAGTGACAGGTGGTAACATAAGTGACATTTATTTTAATATTACGGTATTTCACGCCTTCTCTCGATGCCAATGGTCAACTAAGCATCAAACACAGATGGTTAACTATGCATATAAATCACAATCAGATTCACCACCCTGCAATATCAGGCATGTGACCTTGACCTTTGCCCGTTTGACCCTGGAATTGCCCCACATATCTGGAACTCCAGTGGTAAGCATCCACCCAAGTTGTGTCAAGATCAATACAGTAGAACTAGATCATTAAAAGTGTCCATTTTGAAAACAATGTTGCTGAAAACTGTTGCTGTGTCCCCACATTCTGTTGAACATTTTGAAATTAATTTGACTGGACATTGTTGCTGCCTTAGTCAGCAACAGCTTCAAGTCAAACTATTTTCAAAATATCCAACACATCACCCGTATAGTGTACATGTAATTTGCACAAAGATCCGCATAGTTTGTATATTTTTATAAAGTCGTTGTTACCTTGAACTTTGATCTTTTAACCCCAACTCGGCATACTTATTTCTGACCACATACCTTAACTTCCAAGAAGAAGATTATGAAGAAGTAGAAGAAGAAGAAGAAGAAGAAGAAGAAGAAGAAGAAGGAGGAGGAGGAGGAGGAGAAGAAGAAGAAGAACAACAACAACAACAATGGCGTGCTCGCCTTTAGCCTTTCGTTTAGCCACGTGGGTAAAAAATTAAGAAGTTGCATAAGAATCAAATTGTACCAGGTCAAAATATAAATTGCAAAAGGCAACTTTGTCTAACCAGAAAACTAACAATTGTGAATACATCGCTTAATTGCTTAACTGCATTTGTCATATGTGTATAGATTAACTCCACCATACGACGTGCACAGCTCATGTGCCCATAAATTACAGCTATGGCACTCGATCCAATCCTCTGTAGGTGGGTCATTGTAAGGCTCGTTACAAACTAAACAGTTATACAGTTGATCTTTTAAGAGTTTTGATACCTTCTTCTTATTAATAGGATTACAAATGGTTTGCTTAGCACGTGGTTTGCGGATTATAGCCTTTTTAATTGTAATTCGTTTCTTCAACAAAGTTGACATTTTTGGCTGGTTACTAGATGATGCTGAGGATGTTACAGTTAAGTTATCGGGAAGGTTGGGTGGATCTGCGATGAGTGCTTCAGCTCCAACTGTGCTTTCTGCACTGCCCGAAGAATTGTCTACTGTTGGTATTACAGCAGAAAGTTGCTCAGAAGGAAATGTGTAATGCTTAGCGTTGAAACATGAACAGCCATTTCTGGAACAAAAACAAGATAAACCTCTATAGCAAATTACACGTTCTTCTTTTGTTATAACTTGATGCATTTTCATTGTTCCACGGATTGGTGCAAGTTTTGCAGGAATACACTTAGTATTAATTTCACTCTCTGCGATGAAGAAAAGTTTAACAGATGTAATATTTGAAAGTTCATTATACATGGTTGTCGCATCAGGAATATCCTTGCCCTGTGCAACCGCGTTTGCTGCAGTTCGCTTTAATACTGCCCCAACATCATCGGGCGCGCCCTTGCCATGCGATGCTTCTGAGAAGTTCCATGTTGCTTGAAACCGATCTTGTGTGGCTCAGTTGATAGTAAATACAGATTGTCCTTATTCTTATACTGTGTCGTTGGGCCGTCGCTGAATATGTGCAGTGTGTCTACATCTGGAAAGTCATTCCTTATCATCATTAGAACGGGTGAAATGTAGGACCAAACAGCGGAAGCGTTGTGTAGCATGGAGTCAGATATGGTACAAAAGGGAAGTGAAGCGTCTTTTGTATAAAGCATGCCTGTATGCAATGTTGCCTGTCTATGACTACCACCGAAGTGAACAGATTGAATTTCCGTTGCATACCTGCATACATAGTTTTCTGCAAAGTCTATGTGAATAATTGCATCTCGATTTGTCAATTCTGCTTTACACTGGCGACTTTGTTGATATTGATGACGCATTCTGTAGATATGGGGACATATCTTTGCTTTCATGTCACTGTTGAACAAATCGAAAAGTTCTTTAATTGTTCCAGCTCGTTTGCATTTCACAGTTTTTCTAAATTGAATAGTTTCTGACTCCTTATCTACTGTGTTAGTTTGAGTCTGCCATTTTAGCCATTCGATTTTTGTAGTGGGATTGAATTCTTGACTGGCTATGCACATATTTCTGCATTGGTCACAATCGCCTAACATGCACTTATCACTGCTAAAATCACAGCAATAACTGCTGAGTAGGCTATCTATGTGAGTTCCCCTGGGAAGAATGTTCAGCTGTTTGAGCTTCATTATCTTCAGACTAATATTTTCATGCAGCTTACACATACACGTGTCACGATCCTTCAGAGTAGGTGAAACTACCCAGAAAGGCCGCAATCGCAGAAATGTTGGGTAACTCACACTATTTTCAGGAAAGTCACGATTGTACTGTTGATGAATGTGTTTTATATCGCCACACAAAAAGCGTTTTTGTTTTTTTACTTTACACCGCGTTATTGTATCACGTTTTCCAGTGGTCTGTCTGCTGATATCATCTCTAGTGAAAAAGTGTTTGATTAGGTTTATGGTTTCGCCGTGAAGCCTAGTTCTCTGAGTTACTGGAACATCTGTGATATTATTAAGACGTGATAAATTTGCTCTGCATAGTCTCTGAGAAAACCCGAATGTCTTCGTGGCATGTTTTAGTAGTTTGTACTTCTTTAGTACTTTGCCTGAAATCAAACACGAAAGAGCACGTTTTTGCTTACTGTTTGAGTTGTTTTTATATCTGTTTCGCAGTTCTGTGGCTAATACATGACCAAACAATAGTGATTTTTTAACGTGTGGGTTGACCTTGCAACCCTTAAGTTGTTGTTTTGTTTTAGATTTCGGTGTCAGAGGCGTGTCCCCATTAAGTTTTATCCTGAGTCTATAAAAGCGTTTCTTATAGCGGTCACATTCTTTCTGAGTATTTCTCAACCTCTGTTCTACACTTTTGAGTTGCCGATATACTTTACTATGCTTTCGCCTACGTTTCTGTTGTCCTTTTGCCTTTGCTGAAGAGGAAGCACGTGCATTAGAAAGTCCAGACGCACTTTGCTCGGGATCACGAGATATGCTTCCATTATCTGGTGTTTCTGGCGGACTTTGATATGATGACATAGACATGTCTTTTTTGGCTTTCCGAAAACGTTGCTGTCTCTGACGCCATTCCTTCCTTTGATTTCTCTTATCTCTGTCTGATAGACTACTAACTAAGCGTTCTTTACCACATTGCTTTCGCTCTTCATACCGCATGCGCATCTTTCTAAGATATTTCTCCCTCCTTTCTGGATCAGTATTTAACTTTTCGCGATATCTCCTCTGCTTCTCAGCTGCCGTTAGGGTCATCGCGAATCCTGTAACAGGAATGACATGCGATATTGTAGAATCAAAGGGCACCTGCTTTACAGCATTAGAGAATACTTGTCTATCTTTAATCTTTTGGTACATGAAAGATACTATTTATTGTACTAAATACATTTATTGGATATTTTGCAACTAATTTGGAATTAATATTAATTCCAAAATATCGAATAAAATATATTTAGGATAAACTGCCATCAGGACCAGTGAAACGCTGTATTTATAGACGGGTAGATTTTGTGTGGTGGGTCAAATAGCCTTTACTAATCTATTTTATGAATAGGAAACTATATAAATTGGTATATGCATAATGGTGTACCTTTGAGTATACCAGTCGTATTAGTGCATATATTGGGTTGCAAGAATGCAAGTATTACTAATTACTTATGATGCATGACATCCATTAAACCGGTACATACAGAAAGCCTTTGTCACGACTACGACAGCTTTGACATTGACCTTTGACCTTGACCTTTAACCAGGCGACCTCTTTATTTGGTTGCTCGTTCCTGTTCGAGTGTGATTGGTCAGTACTAAATTTGCGCGTGAAACAGAGGCGTTGTGTCACTTACGTTACCATCTAGTCACTTAAGTTACTCATAGTAACATAGGTGACGGTAACTTATGTGACAAAATAGTAACATAGGTGACCGTAACATATGTGACAAAATGTAATACATTGCATATTCTGAAACAAACTATAGACGAGATCCAACAAATTCCGTGTGTGATATAAAGTAATATATGAGTTATTTAAAAAGCAATGCAATTCAATCGCAAAAAATAAAAACGCCACGAAAAGGATTAGTAACTTAAGTGAGTTGTATTAAAGATACGTTGCCTGATGTCTACAAACGCTCCCCAAAAAGATGTGGATATATGCTTCTTCAAAACTAATGCTGTTCTTTCTCAATTAGTAAGACATTGAAAGTTACGCCAGTCACGTGGTAAAGGGAAGTCACTCATACCCTCACGCTATGGGGCAGACAACTCAGCGGTAACTTAAGTGACTCCAAACCTCGGGACACGACAAAGTGATGGTCGAACTAATATCACTTATTAATTTATTAGCAAAAAACACATGTGTACATACTAAAGAAACATGTCATATTAAAATACTAACAGGCTGCTATGTATAAATTTGACCAAACTCTGAAATATTGGACCTAACCTTGTAGCGGTTCTTTAGGGACAGTAACTTAAGTGACATTTTGCTTAAATGAACACTTATTTAAAACTGATAAGTTAATTATATTTATTTTAAAATTGGTTTCCTATGATTAAATAGATGTATTTCAACAATTTAGGTGTTGATACTATATTTTAACTGAAGAAATAAGCATACTTTGACAATTGACATGAAACTGACCGTTCTCAGATTTTCACCCAAGTATATATGCGGCAAATAGCGAAGGTCCACTTGTTCATATAAACACGTTCTTACGAAAGTTCGAAAGAATCTGTAGCTGTCACAGCTACAGATTCTTCGAACTTTCGTAAGAACGTGTTTATATGAACAACTGGACCTTCGCTATTTCCCGCACACATGGGATCTACAGTGCGCGCACGCATATTATTGCCCCCCCCCCCACCCCTACCTCTCTCGCTCGCTCTGACACAGAAAGCAAGGATATTTCATTTTGAAAATCAAGCATAGCAAATCATTGCGTTCGATTATTCAAATCAAATCTAGATGCATTAGATATATAATCAATGCTATTGATACTTATCTTTGCCTGTTTATTCGACCCAGTAGTAATCAGGCATTTAGCACGCAAAGCAATTGCATCTTCTTGCGATTCCGGATACGCCCCCTTCTTGCTGAATGCGAAGCACAACCCTGGCCTTGAAATTGAACCATCTTTGTCTTCGTCTTCAGTCACGACGTTCACGCGTTACCGTGATCAGCAAGTCGAATTATATATGTTTATTTTTTACCAGCTTAATGACCATATCTGTCCTGTAGTAACGGGTTGTTCTTAACAAAACGCCCAAACCCTTAGACTTATTCTAAAATCTTGAAAACTTGTAAATTGCACTTATTTTGCTCTTGTTCATCTTTCGTTTAAACGCTAGCTGCTACAACAACTGTGAATTGTTAATGGTTTATAGTTGAGCGTCAGGGACTGCTATCTAACGCTGAGCTAATTAATCATGTACACCGGACAGTCAGTTTGTAAGTAGAATATCTAAATCCACGACCATTGTGTAGAAGACACGAAAACACTCGAGAAAATACACGTCGAGAAAATATAGAATGAACTGATCTAATAAAGCTTGTTGACAGTTCGCCGACTGACCGTAGAATGACTAAACTCGTTACCAAAACGCCCGTTTTTATCCAACCTTTACCCTTTACCTAGTATACCCGGTAACCAACGGTGACCAATACCTGTGTCCACAGGACACATTCACTCAGGCCCCGAGCCGAAACGTAGAGACAGTAATTATAGACTATACTGTCTAAACGTCAACAATTATATGTATAAATAATGTCCCTTACAGCCGGTGTACTATGTAATCTCAGTTATATTCTGGCTAAGATGATTAGCCATTATGTCTTACAGGTAAAATACTGTCTAATTTTAAAACAATTTGAGTGAAATCCGTTGTTTCCAGTGACTGGACCTACTTTCTGTCACACGAATTTCAAAATATTCAGTAGAGTATCATGTTGCGACCCTGGAAACCAGCAGTATATTTTGAAAACATCGTTGATTCAGCCAGAAACAATGACTTTCAAATATAATGTTTTCAAACAATTGAATTAACAGTAGGGAGATAATCGCTTTATAGCGCATATTATTCATACCTCTTAGGAAATTATAGTCAGTGTGCATTTATTATATATTCAGGTATCCAGTAGCGGCCTACATGCAAACATAGTTGACGCACGACGGAGCGCGTAGGACTAGTGACGTCACTAATTGGTTGCTAGCTAAGCACTACTAGAGCTACTAAATGCTTTTTTCAAATTACTCGGGTGGACCTTAACGAAGGATGGGCGGGGCATAGCTAAAATTGGAAAAGTTTACTAAATTTAGAAACAATACCATACAGCATGAACCAGAAAACAGTTTGAGAAAACATGTAATCCAGAAATCAATCACCTCTGATGGTGAAACTTACAGGCAATGTGAATATTGGTAGTCACCAAACAAAGTATTGCTTCCATTCTATCCTCGGGTGCTTGGTCTCAATAGAGAGACGCCTTTCTAGTGCCCCACCCATTTCTAACTCAGCTCCGCCAATTTTGTGAGCGTGTTGAAACCGATTTTAACGCTCTGATACCTGCAGTCCTAGAATCCCAATTTCAAGATGATAGATAGATAGATAGATAGATAGATAGATAGACCGACCGACCGACCGACCGACCGACCGACCGACCGACCGACCGACCGACAGACAGACAGACAGACAGACAGACAGACAGACACACGAGCGGGCGGAGTGGGTGGGTGGGTGTGTGTAAGGTGGACAACTTGATATGAATGACGAATATCGTTTATCTTTTATTATTGAATAAATAATCATGAATCTTGAATCTTATGTAATCTATACAAAATCTGTTCAAAATTATCCTACTTGAATCTAATATTTGCAATGCGCAAATTAAATTGATCCACTTTCAGACGCCAGAGTTATGGCCTTTGAAAGTCTCATCAAATATGGGGACCAATCTGGAAACATCTATAGACGGGTGGAAATACGGTTTGAACACAACATTTTCAACATTTTTATGGTTTTAGATTTGGTGTACATAATCACATAAGGGGCTCTTAAAATCAGTCAATCGGAAAGTGGCAAATTTAGGTCAAATTCAATGCGGCGGATATATCAACCATTTCCGCCAAATAGTTGGCACCATAGATTTTGTAGATACTGGCTAGATTGCTCATGACCCTATCAAAAGCGCCATTTCGGAGTACTTTCTCCTGGGATGTATAGTCTAAAAAATAATATGTTTTGTTACTAAACCTATTACGCAGTCGAATAACGTGTCAGATCGTATGAGCCAATGCAATTTTATTTCTGATAAAGATATGTAAATTTGCGTTTGTTCAATTTCTCTTCAAATTACCAAAAAATAATTTAATCATTTTGAAGGCTATATAAATACACCTGTGCAAAAGTTAAGCACCACCCTATTTTTACGCACATGCGAGGGTATATTCATGTGCTATGAAGAAAGCAATAGCATAAACATTTATGTACCCATCCACCTTAGTGCAAGAGGTAATAATGCAACTAGAGGAATGCTGATTATAATGGTGGGGAAACACTGTATGTTTTTGTTTGAACTTGAAAACGAGGCCTGAATATGGTTACGTTGACACAACTGACAACTATTGCCCTACAGTTGACACACGTGGCTAGAATGTCATTAATGGTGTCTGAAAACGAAGTTTAACATCTGTGCACGAGTTTGAGACTGTCATTATTAATACCGGGTATATCCACCTTGTGCCTGGATGACGGCCTGGACACGACGTCTCATGCTGGTCACCAACCGACTGATACGCCATTGTGGTATTCGTTGCCATTCAAGATGGAGTGCGTCTGTTAATTCATGTAGGTTCTGCACAGGAGGATCCCTCCTTCTCACCATGTTTCCCAGAATGTCCTAGATATGCTCAATAGGGTTCATGTCAGGGCTCCATGCTGGCCATGGTAGGGTTTCGATGGCATTCTGGCGGAGGTATTCATGCACAGCTCTAGCACGATGTGGTCGGGCGTTGTCATCCATGAATATAGGGTGGGTTCCAGGTGCATGATTTACAAAATGAGGGACCACAACTCTATCCAGTATGGAATCTTGATATCTTTGTCCATTTAGTGTTCCAGGTACAGTCAACAGATCCAGCTTACAATCAAATGAGATGCACACCCATATCATAACGGAACCTCCACCAAATGGAACTTCTTCCATGATGTTACGTTGGTCGTACGCCGTGCGTCTGGACCTCCATACACGAGTTCGACCATCTGTGGCATGAAGCAGGAACCGACTTTCATCGGACCAGTGTACCCGTCTCCAGGATCTCATGTTCCAGTGTCTTATTTCGTTGCACCACCTCAGACGCTCCTCTTTGTGGTGTGCAGTGAGGAGAGGACGTCTGACAGGTCTCCTAGCTTTCATGCCAGCAGCATACAGTCTCCTTTTGACGGTAGACATTGACACTCTATTGCGCGTTTCCCATTGCTGGCTGGGCTGTTGGTGAATGGAGATCTCCTAACAAGGCGTACTAGGGCTCGATCATCACGGGCAGTAGTCTTCTTCGGTCTTCCAGATCTAGGCCTGTCGTTCACCTCGTTAGTTTGCCCATGTTTTGCAATCAAACGACTGATTACAGTATGGTTAATGTTCAGCTGTCTGCCAATCTCTCTGCATGACATACCAGTGGTATGCATGCCTATGATTTGCCATTTCACACGATCACTTAACCTTCGTCTTGCCATAGCGGTTCACAATCAAGAGCTAATTCTCTCTGTACAAATAAACCACAGTCATGAACACAAAATTCCTAATCTTGTCGCCTAAATCTGTATGTAATGTTCTACACCTCAAACTGGACTTTTACATAACTGAACACGTGTGCTGTTTCCCGCCACGCACGGACATCAAGCGGCGTGAAGTCATGCATGCATGTGCATTTCGTACTTGGAATTATGTCAGCTAACGCGGGGACAAAAAGTATGGCAGCCTAGTTGTACCATCATGTTTCTACGTTCTATTGTTTTTGCTGGTGCTTAACTTTTGCACAGGTGTATATATAGATGACTGTCTGCATCAGGGAGTCCGTGAATATTCGGTGATGCGCAATTGCAATTTACTGAACTCTTCGTCATCGGTGGTCGCGACAACTAGACCCATAGTGAGCGTATGTGCATGAGCAATCTAGCCAGTATATACATATGGTTATAGTACAGTCAAATAATGTGCTACAGTGTCTACCGAATTCCAGCTCGTAAATGGTCTTCATCTTCAGCCACGTTTGAGAACATACGCTTCACGTTTCGCCTTCTTTTGGTGAAACATGGGTTATGTGCACTTCAACATTTTTGCAGCATCACCGAGTCATCGACTGACATGTTTTACTGTGCCAGCTAATATTGACTCCATCAATATTATACAATATGTGTAAATATTCTGTCCCACATATATAACACGCAAAGAAATGTAAGATCAATTACTTCAGCATTTAGACTATGGATCGTTTCCATTTCATTCAAGGCATGATTTCCCGTCCTCTATCTGTTGTTTAGCCGATGCCATTGCTTGTCTCTTGAGAGACGACCATCTATAGTTGCACAATGTGCTGTCAAATTAATAGTCAGCGCTGAAGCAAGGTTCTCCCAACATGGTGTGTATCCAGAAAAACTAAATATCTTGAAAGTAGGCCTACTCCCAAAGAACGTGACCATGATGGGTGTCAGCTACGGAGCATGGGCTTCAGTTCACACACGATTGGGGGTATTTGCTGCACGTGGTACATATGGGAGAGGAGGTGGCGTGGGGGGAGGTGGGGGTGTGGGGTGTGGAGTGGGGGTGGGGGTGGGGGCTCTGTAGTCATTTCATTAATCCTCGAATTTGTTCAGGAAAATCTCAATTTTCTCATTAGAAAATGTCCATTTTCAAAGTAAGAGAAGACTATTTTTGAAAATTTAGCACTGGAATGACTGGCTCGATAACCGAGCCAGTCATTCCAGTGCTAAATTCTCAAAAATAGTCTTCTCTTGCTCTGCAATTTCTCAAGACCACCGCAGATGCCATTTTTGGCTGATATGATAGATAAATAGATAGATAGATAATTTATTCACAATAAGCCTTAGGTTCTTGAGTGGTACGTTATACAACATACATGCTCGGCGGATACCTTAGATTAACTTAAATTAAATTAAATAAGTGTTAAAATTATGTAGGCACAAGTAGAAAACTTCTAACAGAATCAGTACTTTGGTTGTATTTCAATGACAAAATGAAACTATATACTGTGCACGACTGTGCGGATAATGGAGAGATCCGATCTGTCACCCAAGTATTTGACGTCATAAAAAAAATCAAAATGACGTAATGCTCTGTCGTTAATATACGAATTACATGTCTTTGGCGAATCTACAATTTACTAAACATTATGTTAAGCATTTTGAGATTAACTTGACCGGGCGCTGTTACTGCCTACGCAGCAACGGCGCTCAGCCAACTTACTACCAAACTGCTCAAACAGCTCATCTGTATAATTACCGTGAAATTAGATTCTAGGAATTCAAGTTAAGATCTATTCCAACACGTCGTATTTACATCATGTTTACCACAATGCAGACACATTTATTATTAAGAGCTAGGCTTGGACTGATCTAACCAATATTGATCTAATACTGGTCCAATACTGATCTAACCGTCAAGTGCACTCATACAAGTATTACTATAGAGGGATCCCATCTGATACTTAAAATATCTGACATCATAATCAATTACCTCACATGCTCGGCGGCGTCATAATCAGATTGACGTAAACGTGGAATATATTGATTCTAGAAATTCCCGTTTCACATCGTTGGATCAATTTCAACACGCCTACAAAATGGAAAACGCGTAGCTAAAATGGATGACCATAGGTTAAATAGACACCTCCCTTATGTTTGCCAAATCCAAATAAAAACCCTTACATAGTCTCTCCTTGACTCTGGAGAAAATTATTATTATGTGAGTTCATTGCGCTTTGAGAAAGCCGCATGTATAAAAGCAGCAAGTTTTCTTAAAACTATACCGTTTGTTGAATTTAGAAGTTGTGTTAGCTTATAAACACTTGGGTGCTTCCAGTAATACTTTTTGATAAACATTTTGCGCAATTCAGAATTCACGGGGCATACAATATGAAATGCTACTCATCTTCGATGTCATCACAGAAATGGCATGTTCTCTCATTGAATGGTATCGGCATATGCTTGTGCCGTCTATCGGCTTCTACATTAAGTCTATGAGACCCGGTACGGATTCTACATAGAGCATGGTGATGTTTGATAATTCTAACTTTATTTAAATAACATTTATAAGAAAATTCCTCTGAAATATGCTTATACAAACGGGCCTTATCGCTAATTTCTAACTGGCCTCTCCATTCCTGAAGGAAAATATCTTGGGACTGTTTTCTATATAACCCTATGAAATATTCCCTATCCATATTTTGGCATTGCGTTTCCCATATGTAACTAAATCCTCGTGAACATAGCATATCGCGAAGACGTTTGACCCAATTATTACAGTAATTATTTGTCACCCAGTCATTATACATTGCGTTATAAAGACATTTAGATATGAGTGTTAAAGGAATAAGTCGGGAAATGTGCGCCTGCACACCTTGTGCTCCATATTGACGCCATTGTCATACAATTGTCCTCTACAATATTCTTCTATTAACCCATCTTCTGCCACTTTCTTTACAATATCTGTAGCCAGACCATAACCCGTTTTTGCATGACTTACAAAAACATCTACAAAGCTGACTTCAAATGCACATTTTCCATCTTTTATGCTGACATATCTAATAATTCCAGTAATCTGGACTGACATCCGGTATCCCTAAAGGAAACTAGAAGATAGCCATGACCTCCAGAAATAACACCTAAAAGTTCTAGATGCCACTTTTCAGGTGCCTTTGGGAAGTTTGGGGCTCTGCATAGGTACACTATGCATTTCCCTGAGCTCCAACCTACAGCCTGCAGGGTACAAATAATTGGAGTTGATGGGGGTCTGAGTTGACGCCCCTTGTCAGTTGGCGCTACCGTTCCTCTCGACACCCCACTCCGCTTCGGCAGGTTCCAATCTATCTATCTATCTATCTATCTATCTATCTATCTATCTATCTATCTATCTATCTATCTATAGATAGATAGATAGATAGATAGATAGATAGATAGATAGATAGATAGATAGATAGATAGATACATAGATAGATAGATAGATAGATAGATAGATAGATAGATAGATAGATAGATAGATAGATAGATAGATATATTCTCGACACCCCACTACGCTTCGGCATGTTCCAATATATCTATCTATCTATCTATCTATATATTCTCAGATAGATAGATAGATAGATAGATAGATAGATAGATAATGGTTTTTGAATTATTAGGCTTCAGATTTAAGACTTAGTTAATCAATAATAAGAAAATGGGCCAATCTGTACGTACGTCTCTTCCTAAAGAAATATAGGCGGAAATAGCGTGGGCATGTAACCTGCGCGTGGTTATATTTCACGCTGCCAACCGATACACTCAACAGTGTTCTTCATGATGAACATTCGCAGACGGCTATTTTTGGTTACCGTGGCAACGCCATTTTTCTGTTGACAACTAACGACAACGGGAAGTTCTACCTTGATGCAGCTACAAAGCGATTCATGTCGGCTACATCCATGCGCGTGACGTTCATATCTCGGCGGGCGGTGCTTGAGCATTCACTGCAGACGACACATGTATCTGTCAAACCAGGTGTCTGCATGACGGTAATATAGAAACATAAAATAGGTTTCGCCAGTAGGTAGGATGGCGATATGCGCGGTCAAATCACCTGTTAATGTGTTATGATTTTACGTATATAATTCGCCTTTTATATATTTATAACACTAAAATTGAGTCGGTAGAGATCAATTCATGAAACTAAGGATATCCGATTCAAAGAAACATTACACCAGCAAGACTTAATGCTACAATAATCAAGTATGAGGCGCTCAACAAGTTTTAGTGGATGCTATGCGGGCAGGAATCGTAGAAGAGGTTGTAAGGCGTTTTGATGTCATCTAACTGTTGTTAGTACGGAGGTGGCGCAGACCGAATGGTCGATATTTTGCACTTACTGTAAGTATTTATTATTACAATGAAATCCTATCATTTAACATGTTGATAAGCGACGTGGTATGATCTACTGTAGTACACAGTACAGCTCCGAAAAAGCTTTAAATGTTTCCAAACCAAAATAAAACGTACTGTTGAATAATGAACATTTTGGAGATAATTTGATTGGGAGCCCTTGCCGCCTAAGGCAGTAATGGCTTCCAATCAGATTAAGTCCGAAATAGCCAAAAAGAGCATTTCTTACTTTGTGTTAAAGATTGTACTAGCGTGTTTCTGTTTTGGAAACATGTCAGATTATTTATGAGCTAGACTGCATCTAAAGGTGGTCACTCTCTTTAAACCTGTAACCCTCAAATTTGTTCAATAAAATTTTTTATTTTCTCATAGAAAATGTCCATTTGCAGACCAAGAGAGGAGTATTATTTAAATTGTACCACTCGAATGACGGGCTCGGTTATCTAGCCAGTCATTAAAGTGGTAAATTTTCAAAAATACTCTTCGCTTGGTCTGCAAATGGATATTTCTCAAAACCACTGCAGAACCCGTTTTTGGCTGATGTAAGTGTTAAAGGGTTGACAGATGCATTATATTAGGAAACAAAATGCCAGTGAGGTCACCAAAAACATGTAATTAGCTCAAATTGCCTGACATTATGCCGTGGCAACCGCCCGTCGTCTGTCCGCCCGCCCGTTCCTCTGTCTCTCGTCAGGCCTCAGGCATCAACTTTTTATTTAAACAATCTCCCATGAACCACTGGGTGGATTTGAAACAAATTTTGCAGGATTCGTACTTAGGGCATGAAGATCCAGGTGTGTTCAAAGGAAGACGATCGGCCAATTTAGCCGGCCGTTATCTTGGATTTCGGCCGATTTTTTTATAAACTTCTTTAAAGGTCCTCTTCTCCGAGGCCACTTGGGGATTGATTCAAAACTCATGAAATATCATCTAGGGAAAAAGCTGAACTAAGTTTGTTCAAAGGAGCTTGATTGACCAAATGTGTCGACGGCCATCTTGGACGACCTATTTTTCACGAAAACGACTTCTCCAGTACAGCTAAACGGATCAGGCCGAAATTTGGGAGTTATGATTAGGAACTAAGGGCCACTAAAGTGTGTCCATGAAAACTTGATGCGTTAAAAAACCTGGAGGCCGTGGATCAATCCAAATTTAGCCTGTTCGGCGTCCATCTTGGATTTTCTGAAAATAATAAACTACTTATTAACCACTGAGCCAATTTAAAGAAAGACCTGGCTACAACTTCTTCACATAAATTAGATTTGTAAACTTTTCCGGTGTTCATCTCGTTTTTTTCGGGCAGGTGAGTGATACAGGCCCCTCAGGCCTCTTGCTGCAAATACAAATGGATGCGAAATGACGGGTTGTTGCTTAGGACGGTGGTATAATGGTCATCCATCGTAAATGTCAGCCTTCGTGTGCCCTCCGTTAAAATGTTCAGCCTTGTTTAGGACGAGTGGTATAATGACCATCCATCTTGAATGTCCGCCTTAGTGTGCCCTCCCTTAACCCCCCCCCCCCCACCACACACCCTCCCCTCCCAAAGCAGATGACCGTTATAGCAGACTATATTTACAAGGTAGATATGCTGCCCTATACGTGGATGAGGGTATTACACCCGGGTCTGTCTGTCTGAGCAATTTGATTGTGTGTCCGAAGTTGTATCTAAAATCTATTGATCCGAGTTGGCTCAAATGGTAACCCAACAAAGGATCTTACAGTGTAATCAGATTTCCAGGATGTGGTCGTGATCCCAATACAAACCCCGGATCGAGTTCAGATCAAATTCTGGATCTATGGCTATCTCGGAAATTACTGCCTGATTTGATTCCATATTTAAGTTAAATTTAACACAGGAAATGGTGCGGTAAGTCATACAAATGGGGGAAATTAAAGACAAAAATCTTTGCAATGTGATATAAACTGCAGGTTGAGTCTTTACAATCTCTGAATGCTCTTGTTGTATCTGTAGAAGAAAGATCCACTCGATACCTTGAATAATAATTCGACTAAAACCTATTACCGGCTCAAAAGGTGCGCAAGATACCGCTCAGAATGTACCTTTCCAAGTTTATCCATCCATGATATCACGTCATACGACGTCATATCCAGCTACATGACGTGTAGGATGACATCATACTCATGACGACATGAATGATTCAATATAGTCCGTCTTTAATGTTTAATAGTCCGACACATTATACGAACTGTATGTCTTTATCATTTAATAAACATTTTGTTTAATATTTTAAACGAATTTGACTGGACGATATTTAAAAGCTTACCTGTATAGTTTTCTGGAAATTGATAGTCAGGGAGTTCAGGGATCGATCAATCCCAACATGAACGAGGTATGGGTGGAGCTTAGATGGAGATGGGCGGAGCATAGTTAAAACTGGAACGGTCCATTGCATTTAGTAAGGCTGCCCGAAACCTTTGAGATGTCGTGTGTGAATGTCTTTAGATAAACTCGTGAACCGTAAGAAGAATACAGTAAAACTAAGAAATAAGTTAAACTGCTTACAAAACAAAATTAAACGTGTTGTTCAATATCGTGAACATAATTGGATTGGGAGACATTTCTGCTTAAGGCAACAATGTCTTCCAATGCAATTATGTTTAACATAGTCAACAGACCATTTCTTACGTTGTGTTCAAAATTGTACTAACTAACATGTTTCTTTTTTAAACACGTTAACTTATTTATGGGCTGTACGGTATTAACGTAACTAAGAACTTGTAATATGCCTACGATGCTTTACTGCAGTCAAATACACCCTTTCAACACTGAAATCCTGACATATAAATCTTATAGAATCCACATTGCCAAACTGTTAAAGATCTTAATACTAATTTGCGTGGAAGTAGCTGCTAGCGTGGTGGTGTGAACAATGAACTATTCTAATGCACAAATGACATTATCTCAAAAACGATCACGTACCTATTCTAATCAATTCAGCCTTTATGCACCGTCTTGCCATCGATGCTGACGGCCAAGACACGCTTATCGCGCTACCACACTGGGATTTCCACAAAATGGGCATTGACATGCCACGATCTTTCAGCACGTACACGCTCAAAGATGGAGATGTAGAGCTGCACCTCGTGAGGCTACCACTTGCTGACACCAAACTGAGAGTAGGAGCAAAGACAATGAATTATGCTGAGTTTGAGACACCAAGGATCCCCACAGGGAGAAATATAGTCTATCCCTAGTGCTGTTCACAACCGACGTTGCTGCAGGATTGGTATCTATGCTGGGAAATTCCACACGACCACCCCCCCCCCCCCCCCCAGTGTACATAAAAGGTATACCGCTAGAGACGGAATATGCCGACGACACGGACTTCATAGAAGAGAAAAAGAAACACCTTGACGAACTACTCTCGATACCTGGAAGCAAGCCCAAAAATGGGGATCTCTTTATGAATGAATGCAAAAGTCAGAGTTTAAGCAAAATAACGATCCACTTCGTGGCGGCAAACCATGGAAGAAAAGTTCGCTCCTGGGCATTGCTACACGCATCGTCATGGGAACCATTTGTTTCCAACCTTTCTGGAAGGTGCAGGTTCGTAGATCAATGATACCCGTGACAAAAAGATCACGTTTGTACAACGCAACCTGCCTATACTTGATGCCGTACAACTGTAACTGCTGAACAGCTCCAAATACAACTCTGGACAAACTTGATGCACGAACACCTTTGCACCACGATTGGAGACCGATGGCCGGACAGCATAATTTCCAACGATACGCTATGCAAGATGTGTAATACATCGCCGCTGTCAGAAAACGTCGTTCAGAAAAGATGGTTAATATTTGAGCTTGCGCTAAGTATGCCGGAAGTCGCTCCAGCACTGAGTCTTAGAATCCGCCTACTGAGGGCCAGTAAATATTAAACCAGGAGATGACGTCATTGCATAAATCTGTTAAGCGTGCTACGAAGTAACCTCAAGAAAACAGGATTCGGTAGGCCTACACTCAGATCAAGAATGGACCTGCGGAAGCTAAAGATTTTGACTGAGGACAAAACACATTGGACAACAACTTCCAATTAAACGGTTTCAAAATATTCAACACAGTCTTGTATATTGTGTACATTTCCCTTAAGCGTGGTATATAATCATCACCCTGTGGTGACCGTTTGTGAGCACTATGTTTATCTAAAACATTGGCTAAAATAGTCACGGTTTGGCTAAGAAAATGTGTAAATAATTGGCGAACTTATTGCATAATTGTGTCACAAAACCGATGTCTGTTTCTGAACGCAAGGGACTAAATATTGTATTTGATTTCGCGGGTACCATGTGAACAATAGAAACGCGACATATTAGATATAATAGCCTATAATGGCTAATGATGTCAATCCGCTGGGAACATAATAGGCTTACCATATACGAGCTTGTTCCATCAATACAGAGTTGATTAGCTTGCTTTATATCAGGCCTACTCTTATTTTCACAGTTTACACCCGCAGCATATTTATACACATCTATGCGTCTGTCTATTGATTGCACTTCGACATTTGCAATCGCGTCGGTTTATAGCCAGAAACGCAGAATTCTGCGCACAAAAGAAAAATTAATTATCATCATCTTGAAGTGAAATTCGCCCGAACTTGCTCGATAAATCACCTGTATTATGAAGCCACCTGCCGCAAGAGACCACTTTCGTCAATTCCCAACTCCAATGGACGTTACCAGTTTTAGCTATGCCCCGCCCACCTCGAGCTAAGGTCAACCCACACTTCGCCGTATTGGGATCGATCGATCCTCGAATGCCCTACTATTAATTTGCTGAATATTTTGTAACTAAATTGACTGAATGCTGTTGCTGAACAGCGCCCAGTCAAATTAAGTTTCAAAATATTCAACAGAATATTTATTAAAGAGTAAATACATACAATTCGTACAACAACGCATAGTCCGTCTTAAAATATGAGTTCCTGACGTACTTATCTACGTCATTCATGACGTCATAATAACGTCATTCATTATGACGTCATTCCACATGTCACGTAGTTGATTATGATGTTATTCTACATGTCACGTAGTTGATTATGATGTTATTCTACATGTCACGTAGTTGATTATGATGTCATACGATGGATGGATAAATTGGAAAGGTCTATTAAAGAAGAATCCCTTAATTAATTAACCCTTTAACATTCAAGCTGGCCAAAATAGCCTTTTTGATCTTGAGAAATGTCCATTTGCAAACCAACAGAAGACTATTTTCGAAGATTTACGACTGGAATGACTGGGTCAGTGTACATTTTCTATAAAAGAAATGAAATGTCCTTGAACAAATTTGAGGATTAAAGGGATTAGAGAATGACTTTTGATTATCCATTGGAGCAGTCTGTGAACGTAATGCCAGACCAATTTAATGTGTTGTTTTACGAAAATTGTTCACCCAAAACACAAGATCAGAGATAGGAAAAAAAATTAAAATAATACAGAATTTCAAGCTCAGGAGTTTTAATCTATTAAATCCCTTCATCATGTTAATTGGCAAGATTGGTCAAGAAAATCCGAAACATTTTCTCAGTGAGCGTCCAGTTTTAGGCCAAGAGGAGACTATTTTTGAAATTTTTACGTTAACGATACAGGGCCTAAAATTTGACTTTTCTCATGGTCATTGTAAAGCAATTTTGAGCGGCTTGATCATTAAAGGGGATTAACACAGCTACAGAAAACAAAAACAGTTTACAGAAAATTCTGAGAAATTTCGAGTTATAAGGATTTGGCTGCGAAAAATTACTAGATGGAAAGAATGTTGAAAATAATTCCTTAAAATTCTGGTATTATTCTATAGATGTAAAAATTCAATAATATATTAGGAGGGTTTATCAAACAAACAGGTGAATTGCTATAGTCTGAACATTAAAATTACTGTGTCTTAATTTCAAGCCAAATTTGCAGGAAAGCTGTTGAAATTTTGAAATTAATTTGACTAGAACTTGTTCAGCGATATCTTTATGTCAAATTAGTTTGAAAATATTCAACATAATATTCCTTATGCCATAAAGAGTTTGTCATATTTTCGTTTAAAATTAAAAATGGTTAATACATGTTTGGATGTATTATTAATTAAACTTCCACATGTCCACTCTCCTATGCGACCACCTTATGGGGTGCCAATACGTGGCCGCTAAAGAGAGGGGTCTCTTAATACGAGTTGGTTTGCAATAGACAACAGCTTTTATAGAACCATTATATATTTTTCCTAGTCGAGGGATCCATTTCTAACTATGCCCCGCCCATTTCCAGCTAAGCTCCACCCACTTTGCCCGCGCGTCATGATCAACTAAGTGATGCGTAGGGTGACGTCATAATCAATTACAGCATGAATCACTCGATTTAGTCCGTCTTAAACGTGCAATAGTGCATTGCAGTGGGTGACAACGTGTTGATAAAGAAATGTGCTCGTGTTAACACCTCAAACTGAATGATAAAAAGCATCCGGCAAATTCACATAGTCAATGTTAATTTATTTCATGGGACGTTGTTTGTATGACAGATAACAGAAGATATGCATTACTGAGAGTAGTTGAAAAGTGCTAGAAATGGGGAACTGAACAGTAAACTGATCATAACATTGCATCTAAATAATATAGATTAATAAATGAGCACTGAGAATGTTTCCTATATGTTATGTACAAATCATACACGTTGTACGAATCGTATGTCTTTACTATATAATAAACCTGCTTTTGAATATTTCGAAACTAATTTGACTGGTCGCTGTTGCTGCCATAGTTTCAAAATATGCAAAAGCTTACCTGCATAGTTTTGTGGAAATGTATGGTCACGTAGTTCAGGGATTGATCGATCCCAACACGAGCGAGAAGTGGGTGGGGCTTAGCTAGAGATGGGTGGGCCATGGCTAAAACTGGAAAGGTCTATTACTGCGGTGATCATGTCTTTGTTATTCTTGTTGCTGCGCTGTCATGCCAGACTTTATTGTATATCTATTTCAAAGAAAATAAGTTTTCCCGTCAGAAGCAAAATTAGTACCCGCCATTTCCTCAGATGCCGGGTCGCGTTCTTTAACCCTTTCATGACGAAGCCGGCCAAAACCGGCATCTGCAGTGGTCTTGAGAAATGTCCATGTGCAGGCTAAGAGAAGGCTAATTTTGAAAATTTACCACAGAAATGACTGGCTCGGTAACCGAGCCAGCCATTCCAGTAGTAAATTTTCAAAAATAGTCTTCTCTTGACCTGCAAATTAACGTTCATTAAGGAACTAGTTTGGGTTTTTTAACCAAATTTATACATTAAAGGGTTAAACAACGAGTATATAATATAAACAATGATGGTTTATCCATCTATCATATGACATTATAACTACGAAACGTGTGGGATGTCATCATGAATGACATAGCTAAGTTTATCACGAACGCTTAATTGATGACGGACTATTAGTGTTGGTGTACGAATTGTATGTCTTTACTATTTAATAAACATGTTTTTGATTATTTCGAAACTAATTTGACTGGGCGCTGTTGCTGCCATAGGTACATATCGCAACTCCCAGCTAAATTAGTTTCGAAATATTCAACAGAATGTAGATAAAATAGTAAAGACATGGAGTTCGTACAACAACCCTTAGTCCGTCACCAATTAAGCGTTCGTGACGAACTTATCTGCGTCATTCATGACGTAATTAATTATGACATCAGCCTACACGTCACATTGTTGATTATGATGCCATACGATTGATGGATAAACTGGACTCCGCCATTGCAATAGATCGTATAATAATGGTTTTATACCTAAATCTATAAAACATATCAAAGGTTGGCAGCAATCGTGTTGTGGGGAAAACATAGAAATTACAAAAGCAAAATGGCAATAACAATTATCATAACTACCCATATAATTACCGGTATGGACAGCTGCAAAGGCAGCTCTGGACAAACTTGACGCCTGTTACCGCAAACACCAACGCACCGTCACTAGACACCGATGGCCAGACAGCATAATTTCCAACGATGCACTATACAAGATGTGTAATACGTCGCCTCTGTCTGTAAAAGTCGCCCAGCAAAGATGGTCCATGTTTGGCCATGTGCTAAGGATGCCAGAAGACACACCAGCACAGAGAGCATTGGAATTCGCCCTACTCGGAGCCAGCAAATATAGAGCCAGGAGAGGACGTTATTGCATACATCTGCTAAGCGTGCTACGAGGTGACCTCAAGAAAGCAGGATTAGGTACACTCAAGTCAAGAATGGACCTGAGGAAGCTAAGGATTTTGGCTGAGGACAAGTCACAGCGGGCAAAAGCGAAGAAGAACTGATTGCAGCTGTAAGATGTTTCTACTACTACAGCCGCAGAATACAGTAATCATACATACATACATGGTAAAATGCTGATATCCTGGTCGTGTATTTCGTGTCTAGATATAAAATAACAAAGCAATAAAAATCATTGAAATGTTTAGGAAAAATCTATGTTTCAACAAATTCAAGTAGAATAACAAATATTGGTGTTTTGGTATCATTTTGATGCGGGTATCATATTGCGCTTCCCAATTAAAATGTTTATTCATGGCCAAGTGACAAATTCTCTAACACAGATGTCCAGTGGCCTGCGTCTATATCATAAACCTTTAACCCTTTCATAGCTAAGCCGGCCGAAACCAGAATTGGCATTCGTCTCAAGATATGCCCATTTGTAGGTCAAGAGAAGACAATTTTTGAAATTTTAGCACAGGAAAGACTGGTTCGGTAATCTAGTGAGAAATGCAAAATATTCAACAGCATGTGTATTAAATAGTAAAGACACAATTCGTACAACAGCGCTTATTCCGTCATCAATTATGCGTTTATGACGAACCTATCTACATCATTCATGACATAATTGATTATGACGTCAACCTACACATCACATAGTTCATTACGACGTCATTTGATTGATGGATAAACTGGAATCCTCCATTTAGTTATGACAGGAATATCTCGCCTTCAGCAAACTCTCCATCGCCACACCCCAAGTATACTGTTTTCAACAGAGCCAGTCCATTGCTGGATCTGCTTGTACACGCGTAACCTGCATGTTTGTTCCAGCAGTTATAAGCACGAACATGCCTTGTCCGGCAATTCACATTTCCAGAGTATCTATCCACCATCTGACCTCGTATGACGTCATAATCAGCTCAGCGCGTGTATGATGACGTAACAATCATTACGTCACAAAAGGGTCCATATGGACCGTCATCAAATCTCAAACAGTCAGACACGGTGTATGAATTGTATGTCTTTGTAATTCTTTGCTATTTAATAAACACGCTGTTGAATATTTTGAAACTAATTTGACTGGGCGCTGTTGCTTCCTAGCAACAGCACCCAGTCAAATTAGTTTCAAAATATTCAATAGGTTACCTGTGTAGTTTTTTGGAAATTGATGGTCATGTTGTTCAGAGATCGATCGATCCAAACACGAGCTATGTGTAAGTGGAGTTTGGCTAGAGATGGGCGGGCATGGCTAAAACCGGAAAGGTCCATTTCCTTGTATGCATGCATCCTGTGAGCTGATCAATATACCATTGTCCGTTTACCTTGTCAGCCGTCGCTTCATATACACTACCTGCTATTCTCTAGCCAATAGTCTTTTGCTGATCTGTTGTTAATTCAATCAAACACAACGATTGATTGGCCATCCTTTCTTGCAACGTAATAAATGAAATCGTGAAAATGTCTTTCTATAATTGGTACACGTGACCAGACTTGTAGTCAAATGTAAATGAATTTGCATTTAAATGTATTTAAATACTTTCTCAAGTATTTGCTTTTACATTTTAGCATTTAAAGATTTCAAACCACAACTATTTGCATGTAAATACTTTTGCTAAAGTATTTGAAATTTCAAATAGTTTTTAAATGCTTTTTCAAATACTTTTCATGTAATATGCATGTATATAGACAACAGGGTATTTGAAGCAAAGTAAATTCGAAATATTCCAAAACCTTATTTAATCATAAAAAAATTTGTATCTGCCTTGTGGGCCTGAAACCCCTTTGACCACTGAAATATCAGCTTCCCAAAATCAACTTCATGTGCTAACTGGTGTACATACTGGAAACAAAATTGTTGTAAACTGTTGGTATCTAATTTGACAGCAACAGGTTTCAAAAACGTTGTAAAATGTACAATAGACATTCTGGACCACGGAGCTATTATATTTGCCGTTTATGATAAGAGTTATTCTAATAGGTATAGTAGGTGCCAGTTTGCGAAATCATAATAAAAACGAACAATATTAAACGTAATATTTAAAATAAGTAGTTTCTATTTTCTATATTGATTTTTCATATACTGAATTCGGGATGTAGTGAGCTAAATTGTGCATACATGAGATATTAATTCCCACTAAGCAATAGAGCTAGAATCAAATCAAAGAAAAAGCCTGAAAAGTATTTAAAGACAATTTGACTGGAAGCCAGTGCTGCCCTAGGCAGCAACAACTAGCCAGGAAATTAGTTTCAAACTATTCACAAGGAATGTGTCCTACTTCATCAAGGCGTGTGTCAGGTTTATGTGCAAAACTCTTTGTCTATAGGATCAAGTGATTGTTTGAAGTAGCTGCAAAGCCTATAACAGCGTGTGATTATAAGTGAGCAGGTGTTTGTGGGAGAATGAATAGGAAATAGCAGCATTACACGGTGTCGAAGCAATACATTTACACTCCATGTGTGGGTGCATACACTTATAGTGCTTAACATTTCAATGACGCAACTAATTTTTCATGACATAAGAAATATTCTGTTGAATATTTTGAAATTAATTTATCTAGAAGCTGTAACATATTCCAGTCAAATTATTTTCAAAGTGTGCAACTGCTTTCCTGTGTCGTTGCCTTGAAAATGGGATTTAACATATTCCATCAGTTAATGGGTTTCTGGTAAATTGTTCTCAACAAAATGAATTTCTCATGAAGAATTTACATTTTAAAACAATTTTACCGTACTGGTTCTTGCCTGAGAAATTATTTTCTGTCAAATAATTTTCAAAGCAAATAACTAAATTTGACTTGCAGGAAAATGTATAGTTTATTTAACCTTATCGCCGATGACACTGGCTTTTAAAACTCAATTTGAATGTAACTATATAGGAAAGTTGTTGAATATTTTGAAATTAATTTTAATGGAAGGCGTTGCTATCTTAGGCAGCAACAGCTTCCAGATATATTAATTTGAACTAGCTAAAAAGTTTTAATTGAATAACGTAAACAGGATTTCACGACTAAAGAAAATATAAGAGACAGTCAAACACAGGCGGAATAATGTGTTTAAACAGTGAGGACAGGTGTGAGTAGAAGTGCCATGGATGTGTGTGGGAAAAGTTAATACAATATACGAATCAATAAAGGCGGGATTTGTGGATTTAACCTATACAAATCAGCGTTTAACCATGCAATGGAATAAATCAGTCAACAAAGTAGAAAATATATCATAAAGAATGTCCGTTTAAAAAACTAGTTGATTGAAAGGTACATGCATTTATTCCTAATTAAGAAATTACTTTCAGCGCAAACATTTTAAAACTAAAATTAAAAGATCTTAGCTCCAAGAATGTGTATAATTTATTTAAACCTTCAGTTAAGATATGTATTACCGTAATTAATAGCTTGCTGTCAAATCTGCTTAATTGACCACCTGTCTATAATATCCAATAGAACCGTTGACCTCCTAACGTAGCAAGAGCTTCCAGTCAAATTATTTTCAAAATTTTCAACATTTTTCCTATCATAAGAGCCTTAAAGCCCAACATTTTATTCTCATTTCTGTTAAATATTTCAAAAAACTATTTGGGTGGAGGGTGCCTCAAGTAGCGTAACATTTCAAAATCTTAGAAAAGAATATGAAGGGCGCAGTTTAAAATATTGCCTGCTACCTGGAAGGAACTTATGATTGCAGGAAATATATAGAAACGGGTTTGCTTTCACTAAATAAACAGACAATGTTCTTCTAATACCTGCATACAAAATTCCAAGTTTCTTCCGAGTTGGTGCTTAAGTTGTTGCTATATTATTCACAGCAATCCCCCCAAATGTGCCAATAAGAGAGGTATCTGTTATGTAGACCACGTTCTTCAATTTGCAAATCCAATTAAGCAATACATTTCACCATCTACATATTAAAACATCATGACTTAACCCTTTAACCCTTAATTTGTTCAAGAAAGTTTCAATTTTCTAATAGAAAATGTCCATTTGCAGACCAAGAGAATATTTAAATTTTTTTATCACCGTAATGACTAGCTCGGTTACTGAGCTAATCATCCCGGAGGTAAACTTTCAGTATTTGAACGTCAAAGAGTTAAGCGAGAACCTCTATTCTCCTTTGGAGTGTCTCTTAACACAAGTTTGACTGTATAAGGGTATATGTAACTTTTGTACAGTTGGAAATCAATTTAACAGAAAGATGCTGGTACACGCTATAATATTTACTGGTTAACCTATTTGATCTCAGAAATCCTGAGAGCTATATCTGATATGGCTATTATAGTAATGAAATGCATTTGAAAGTATTTGAAGCACCGGTATTTGAAATACATTTAGAAAGGTATTTGTATTTGACCAAAGTCGAAAGTATTTGTACTTGCATTTGCATTTGAACCAATGTGAAGCATTTGCATTTGCATTTAAATACTTTTGAAAGTATTTAATCCCACGTCTGCACGTGGCCATGGGCTATGAGGAATGAGAAGATCACCACCATGACGTACAACACGGTAGTTCGCTTGCATGTTCGTTGAACAATTTCCAGTGCTATATAGCATTGACAGGGAATCGAATTCACAGCCGGCGAAAGCGCCTGACATCATAGCCCACAAACGCGTCCACCACACCAACGCGGAAAGACTTGCATCGTACTAATATATGCCCACTCATATGGGACGATTCTGGAGTTGGCACGATGTAGTTTGGATCTTATTGCCACTGATGCTGCAATTCACCTTTCCAGTTTATCCATCCATCACATGACGCCAAAATCATCTAAGTGACTGTAGGCTGGCGTCCCAATCATGACGTCATGAATGCTTCGATATGTATGTATGATTACTGTGGCTGTAGTAGTAGAAACATCACACCGCTCCAATCAGTCCTTCGTCGCTTTTGCCCACGGTGTCTTGTCCTCAGCCGAAATCCTAGGCTTCCTCAGGTCCATTCCTGACTTGAGTGTAGCGAGTCCTGCTTTCTTGAGGTCACCTCGTAGCGCGTTTAGCAGATTTATGCAATGACGTCCTCTCCTGGCTTTGTATTTGCTGACTACGAGTAGGGCGATTTCCAAGGCGCTCTGTGCTGTTGTCTGTTCTGATATCCTTAGCACATGGCCAAACATCGACCATTTAACGCGTAATAGTCCGACACGCTGTACGAATTGTATGATTTTGGTAAACAGCTTACCCGCATAGTTTTCTGGAAATTGATAGTCAAGGAGTTCAGAGATCGATCGATCCCAACAGGGGAAAAGTGTGGGTGAAGCGTTGCTAGAGATGGGTGGGGCATAGTTAAAACTGAAGAGGTCCATTGTCACAAGCTATGTAAGTAGTCTCAACTCTCCATACGTAATTTGTTTAAGCATCAAAATCAACGATATTGTATCGTATTCTATGTCATATGTAATTTAAAATATGCATCACTGTTATATGTATATCCAACTATCAATATTAAAGCAAGATAACAACTCTTCCTATCTGGTGACTTCAACTCAAAACTCGAAAAATCTGACTAACAATCATGGTTTGATTCGTGTATTAACTAAAATTCATATTGAATGGGAAAATGCACACTATAATCAAAATGTATTAGCTGCCTTCATCTGCACTCATGGTTTATGTGCAACAAACATAGCCTATATGCATCCGTGCCGTCATCGAACAACATGGACATGACACATAACCAACAAAAAAACTGAAGCCACAAAGGCAATATTTAATCAGATTGACTACATATACTATGCAAGGGGAATGCAGATACGTTACTCAGTGACTCACGATCGTACGGCTGTACATACCCTAATTCTGACCACAAACCAGTGATTTCTCGATTGCGGATTGATCAAATCTGCTGCATCTACATGCGACTCAAAACATAAGTCCAAGGCCAACCATGATCTCTCAAAACCAACTAACGACAAGGTCATGCAGGCATCGTATAGGAAAACAGTAATTGAGCAGATGGGCATGGTTGACTTCAACTGTAAACCAAACGAAGAGCCCTAAGATGTCTGGAGACATCAGCTGCTAAAACATCAAAGTAGATCGGAATACCAACCAAAGGAAACTATGTTGATTATCCAATCTGAACAATAGAAAACATTGCGAGTACGCATTTATTAATCCTTTCATGACGAAACCGGCCCAAACCGACCACCGCAGTGGGCTTGAGGAATGCCCACTTGCATGACAAGAAAAGAGTATTTTTGAAATTTTACCACTGAAATGACTGGCTCGGTTACCGAGCCAGTCATTTCAGGGGTAAAATTTCAAACATATTTTTCTTTTGGCCTGCAAATGAACATTCAATAAGGTAATATTTGGATTTTCTTGACCATATTTAGACATTAAAGGGTTAAAGTCGAAATGAACATCATAATCGCAATCATATGACGTCATAATCAACTACGTGATGTGTAGAATGACGTCATAATGAATGGCGTCATGAATGACGTCGATAAGTACGTCACGAACGCATATTTGAAGACGGGCTATGCGTTGTTGTACAAATTGTATGTCTTTACTATTTAATAAATATTTTGTTGAATATTTTGAAACTTAATTTGACTGGGCGCTGTTGGTGCCATAGGCAGCAACAGCGCCCAGTCAAATTAGTTACAAAATATTCAACAGCTTACCTGTATAGTTTTTAGGAAATTGATAGATAGGGCATTCGGGAATCGATCAATCCCAACACAGCGATGTGTGGGTGGAGCTTAGCTAGTGATGGGCGGGGCATAGCTAAAATGGAAAGGTCCATTAGTGAACGATTGATAGAACTCGCCATCAAAAGATAAGATGGCCTGTTCATCGGCTCAGACAAAGCAGCAAAAGGTTGAAACAATTATTCTGACGGCATTAATAATGAACTCCTTAAATATACAGTTAATACCATCTCGACACAAATCGCACACGCCAACAACGCCGCCTTTGAACAACATCTACCTATCAATGGTGTGGGAGAAGGTACACTCATCGCACTCCCATAGCTTCAGAAACCACCAGAACCTCTTTCCAACTTGAAAGGAATCATGCTTTTGAACAGCATCCTGATAATTCTATCAAATATGACATTATCTTGTGTCAGAGATAAGATTTACAAATTTACTGGAAACTGGCAGAGTGGTGTTAAGCGAGGACATAGCTACACTGGCATGGTCTGGACACAACGAATGTTGACATCTGTAGTACTATCAAAAGCATTGGGACTTCTATAAGATGGGAATCGACACCTGCATTTGATAGCACCAAGAGACCATAGATGCTTTAATTTCTCCACCAGGCTGGCTGCGATCGTGCGATGATGACGAACTAAGCTTGGGGAAACTCTTATTGGCAAACACAAAAATAAATGTTTGCGTCGGAGTAACGCATTCTGCACAGTTTGAAACGTCAATAGGATCACCACACGATGGTGGTTTATCACCAGTGTGTTTCACCCGCTACTTCGCCACATTTCTATCATCTGTTCGAAACCACTCCAACACACCATATGCCGCTGGAGATGGAGTATGCAAATGATGCTGACTTTATCGATCTTTAAAGATCCTCTTGATGCACTATTTCCACGCACGCACGCACGCACGCACGCACGCACGCACGCACGCACGCACGCACGCACGCACGCACGCACGCACGCACGCACGCACGCACGCACACCATCCGTCCCCACCACCACTCCGCGATAACCCATCGGGACACTGAGGAGTGATGTAAGAGCAGAATCTTGGAGTCCCGTCTTTGCAGTGGTACTGCCATTGCAGCTCGCTGTGTAACAGGAAATATCGCCTTTTGGAAGGTGTGGGTTAGGGGCTATAAATTTGCAAATCATCGCTGGCCAGTCTAATATGAAATGCAGCGCGCAACACCATCTGCGTGACATCGAGCCACTATATGTGAGGGTATAGCGCAACAACGATGGCATATCTTGGGACATGTTCTTCGAATGTCAGAAAATATGCTTGCTCAGAAAGCACTAGAATTTCAGTCGTAGGTGCCAACAGGTATCAGGTTCGCAAAGTACAACTTCAACTTGCTGATTCACCTTTCCAGAGTACCCACTCATCATATGACGTCATAATGAACTGCGTGGTGTGTAGAATGACATCATAATGAGTGACGTCATGAATGCATATTTGAAGACGGTCTATGCGTTGTTGTACAAATTGTTTGCTTTTACTATTTAATAAATATTCTGTGGAATATTTTGAAACTAATTTGACTAGGCGCTGTTGCTGCCATAGGCAGCAACAGCACCCAGTCAAATTAGTTAGAAAATGTTCAACAGCTTCCCTGTATAGTTTTCAGGAAATTGATAGCTAGGGCATTCGGGGATCGATTAATCCCAACATGGCGAGGTGTGGTTGGAGCTTAGCTAGTGATGGGCGGGGCATAGCTAAAAATGGAAAGGTCCATTGTTTTACGATCAGAGCTAAAAGAACGTAATCTAGGAGCACTAAAGACGGGGAAGAGCATACAGAAGCTTAGGACGCTCGCAGTGAGCAAGACACAATGGAGTAGTGTGAATAAAAACTAATTTGAGCTGAAAGAAGTTTACACTCGTTCTGCTACAGAAAACAGTCACTTATCATCACCATAAACATAATGTATAAATTGTATGCGCTAAGAGTCCACTACTTCATACCCTTTGCCTTGGGTGGATGCCTGTATTGAACTGTTAACGTATTTACCTATATGAAAATAAATTATCTTGAATCTTGAACCTTGAGTCGGTCCGAGCCAACACCGCTATATCTTTCTCGCCAAAACCTCAGAACAACCAAAGAAACAGCACTTAATGGCCTACCAATCAATTAATCAATTACAAACAATGTCGTTGCTATGTAATTATTACAACGGACAATATTTACAGAAAAAATAGTCATAGACCAACTAAAGCAGCCCAGATGCGAAGAAATCTGAACAATAATAATCAGTCATATTTCTTATACGTGGTGAAAAAGTGAATGGGTGGTAGGCGCTAGCGTTTGCAAAATAGAACGCGCAAACGCACTCACGCGTGTACGCATTTACGCGTAGCATGCACGCGCGCGCACGCACGCACGCCATAGAGCACACACCTGTTGCCAGCATCAGTTTCAGTTTCAAATAACACGTTTATTACACTCAGGCTACCGAGGCAGCATATGAGGGTATATATTTATAACGATTATTATGGCGAGTAAAGTGACAAAATATACAGTGATTATCACGAGGTTAATAAATAAATAAATACTAATTACATTAATAACAGCGATAATAGACTTGGTGAGTTATTTTTTCTTGGCATATAAAAGGTATTTACAATTTTTTTGGAGAACTGGCCTGTTGCATATTGAAAGAAGTCCTTTTGCTTTTTCTATCGAGGTATTGGTCAGGTAGTAAGAGGGGATTAATCTTTGTCGTTCAGTGCTAAATTTTGTGCAATGAAAAGGAAAGTGCATTTCGTCACCTATGCAATTACTTGCATAACAGATGCGCTAATTTCGATCAATCCCCACCCCCACCCCCATCTCTTGGTCTAGATGTCTAGTTGGTGGTTTAATGTTCTGAAGTGGTACATAATTGTAGCGTCGCGATATGGCGTATTGCCATCAACAAAATATTTTTCAAATACCGAATCACTCATTATGGTATTGTAAAACGTTAATCGGCTTGAATTGGAAATTTCAGCTCTACATTTTCCCGTGAATTGAGTTTGTAAAGCTATTCTTATCTGCCTAGTGATGTTAGTCTTATTTACGTTTTCTGCGTTAAACCACTCACATGGAGCAAATATAGAACATATATAGGCCTTATACAGAGCAGAAATGGCTGAATCATTATCGGCGCTTAGGCACAGAAGAGATAACGGTTGATGACATTTGAAGCATCAATGCAATCAATATGGAGGGTATAAGGCCGCGGGAGCAATTGACCGGATTATGGAATGACGGTCTATAGTGTATTCAAAATAAACGTAACCCTTTCATATTTACAGACAAGAAACGACAAATTCTTTGCAATCTACGGGATATTCTGTTGAATATTTGAATCAAATTTTACTGGGAGATGGTCCAGCCTATGGCAGCAACAGCTCCCAGTCAAATTAGTTTGACATTATTCAACAGCCTTTCTGGGTGATGATGATGATGATGATGATGATGATGAGTGATGGTGCTCTGAAACTGCTTGCCTGATACCTGTAGTCACCTACCACTGAAAATTCTAGTGCTTTCGGAGCGGGCGTATTTTTACCACATTTACTCAAGCCTCCGAAGGCCGGTGTCAGTATTACGGTTGGTGTCTGTCTGTCTGTCTGTCTGTCTGTCTGTCTGTCTGTCTGTCTGTCTGTCTGTCTGTCTGTCTGTCTGTCTGTCTGTCTGTCTGTCTGTCTGTCTGTATGTCTGTCTGTCTGTCTGTCTGTCTGTCTGTCTGTCTGTCTGTCTGTCTGTCTGTCTGTCTGTCTGTCTGTCTGTCTGTCTGTCTGTCTGTCTGTCTGTCTGTCTGTCTGTCTGTCTGTCTGTCTGTCTGTCTGTCTGTCTGTCTGTCTGTCTGTCTGTCTGTCTGTCTGTCTGTCTGTCTGTCTGTCTGTCTGTCTGTCTGTCTGTCTGTCTGTCTGTCTGTCTGTCTGTCTGTCTGTCTGTCTGTCTGTCTGTCTGTCTGTCTGTCTGTCTGTCTGTCTGTCTGTCTGTCTGTCTGTCTGTCTGTCTGTCTGTCTGTCTGTCTGTCTGTCTGTCTGTCTGTCTGTCTGTCTGTCTGTCTGTCTGTCTGTCTGTCTGTCTGTCTGTCTGTCTGTCTGTCTGTCTGTCTGTCTGTCTGTCTGTCTGTCTGTCTGTCTGTCTGTCTGTCTGTCGTCTGTCTGTCTTTACATTGAAAAAAACGCATTGGCACAGGAATTTAATTACAAATTTCTTTACCTAAATTTGTCCTATCGAGACCAAGTTTAGATTTACTTAGAGTGGTCCCCCCTTGAGATTAGTTGGGGTAAAATGAACTTATCAGTAGGTCGCTTTAACAGGTAAAGGCTGGGATTGATCCTACATTATAGAGAAATCACACACACACGAATGCACGCCCGCACGCACGCACGCACGCACGTACGCACGCACGCACACATCTGAACGAATGCACGAATGCATGCAATAACACATGCCCACAGTAATACATGCACGAATGCACGCAATAATGCATGCATGAACGCATGCCCGAACGAACGCACGAATGCATTCACGCACACACCCACGCACTAATGTACTCACGAATTAATGCACCCACACCCACATACACACACGCACACATACACCCACGCAAGTATAGATGCACACACGTGCGGATGTACGAGCACACACCCACACACATACACACATACGAACAAACGCCCGGACGCACGAACGAACGAACGAACGAACGAACGAACGAACGAACGAACGAACGAACGAACGAACGAACGAACGAACGAACGAACGAACGAACGAACGAACGAACGAACGAACGAACGCCCGCACGCACACACGTACGCACACACGTACGCACACATACTTTTGCAGACACAAAATTAAAAGATGTCCTACGGATATGATTTCATGTTGCCCCACCATTGATTTTGGTTGGGATTAGATTTATTTAAGAATAGGTAGGGAGGGATGAAACCTTGTCATTGTTATCAGGAACTATAAGGTCTAACTTTGATCTTACTAGCAAATCTTTCAGGTTTGGATTTCTATTGTAAGCTATTACTGGTCGTGCTTTGATCGGTTCCTTTAATTTAGATTGCAACTGTGAATATTCGTCTTTCATGGTTTTTGCTAATTCAACATTACGTCTATTGTATATGAGTTGAAATGGGATAATTTTGTTCTTTTGTGATATTCCCAAATCTACATTTATTCCAAATGGTGCTTTTGTTTGGAGTGTTCTAATCCAATGGCCTTCTCGGATTTTGCGAAACGAACTCGTTTCTTCCTCACTATCGAAGGTCGGAATCTGTTCTATTGGCATGATTTCAAAATGATGTTCAACTGAATGATCAGGAAGTTGGAAATGTTGAGCAATTGGCGTATCTGCTGAGGTGTTAATATCAGAAACGTGGCGTCTAGCACGCACTCTAAATGCATTTTTTGTTTCACCAACATACTGTTTCTGGCAAAGGGCACAATTGATCAAATAAACTACATTCTCAGAATCACAATGCATATTAGTTCGGATATGATATTCATTTTTAGTTTGAAAGCTCAGGAATGTTTGTTGGTTTACAATATAGTTGTTTACTTTGCATCTATTTTTGTCGCATTTAGAAACTGATCCATCGCACATGATTGGTTTATTGTGTTTAATTTGGACAGGCTCAAACTCGGGTCCGCTATGAGGTTTTAGATTTTCAAGCTCATTGATGGTGTCTGCTTTAATTTTTCGAAGAAAACGGGCTGAATAGCCTCGTGCTTTCAAAGCATCAAACAGAGTAGAGCATGCACTATTCAGATTTTGCCTGTTGCTAGAGTTTCGAAAAAATCTTATGATTTGCGATTTGATCAAACCTTTAAATGTGTGTGGAGGATGAAATGATTTTTTGTGAAGCAGCTGATGTGAGTCTGTTGGCTTAAAGAATACTTTATATTCTAATTTTCCAGAGGAATCAAATTGAGGACCCTTATAGATCGTGACATCTAAAAAGTCAACAGATGTTCCACTAATAGTAGCTTTTAGCTTGATATTTGAATCTTGGTTATTTAAAATGCGAAAAAATTCCCAAAAGTCTTCTTCTGAATGTTGCCAAACTATGAAGATGTCATCTAGATATCTGAGGTAAAGAAGAGGCTTTTTGGTTGATTTGTTCAGTGCCTCCTCTTCCCACTCCGCAACATAAATCGTGGCAAAATTTGGGCTGAATCGTTTACCCATTGCGCATCCACAGATTTGAAGGTAATTTTCACCATTAAATTGGAAATCGTTTCCTTTAAGACTTAGCTCTAATAATTTTAGAATTTCCGTGTCTGGTCGATCTGGATCAGGAAATTTGACAAAAGAATTCTTAATAGCATTGACTCCAGCATCAATATCTATATTGGTATACATAGCATCTATGTCTAATGTGACTAAATATGCATCTTTCGGAACTGACAATTTGGATAGCTTTGAAAGAAAGTGTTCTGTGTTCTTGAGAAAGCTCTTGTGTTTTAGGCAAGATATAAAATGTCCGATTTTGTGGATTATTCTCACCTAGCAGATACTTTAGCTGTTTCTTATCGATGTACTTATCTGTATGCAATGAATTAAGTATTTCAATGAAATTTTGTCGGTTTTGAGGCCAAATTAAATTATCAAGTTTTCTGTAATGCCTGGTGTTAGTTAACTGCCTTTCGGCCTCGCGGATGTAGTTTTCTCTAGACATAATCACAGTTGCTGAACCTTTATCGGCTGGTTTTATAATAATATTTTGATTTCTACGTAATTTGTTGATAGCCTGTCGTTCGAGAAATGAAAGGTTTTGCTTATTGTTTGTAATTGGCAATGATCTGGCTATACCAGCAACCGTTTTTATGGTTGCTTTAACATTGTCATCAACTAGCCTATCTGGAGGGTCCCAACCGGATTTTCCAGTGAATGGTTTTGACTCTCCATTTAAATTTCGAAAATGATGGGCTATTTTTACTGAATGACCAAAATTAGCTACTTCAATAAGACCTGTGTCTAAAAGCAAATCTAATCCTGTTTTTGGTTTTGGAGTTGGTATAAAAGTAAGACCACGATCGAGAATTGATTTTTCAGATGGTGAGAGATCATAGTCAGCTGCTAAATTGACAAGGTTTGTTCCTAATCCTATGTTAGGGGAGCTATTGCCTTGACCCACATTTAGTTTAAACTAAGTACCGTCAACCAATGGTTATAAATACAATTAGCTGTTTCTTTCGTCCAATGGATTCTATCCTTCTCAACATGAAAATTCGCATCAGAAATTTTGGGGATGACCTTATCAACGTGGCAGTTGGACCTTGCTGATTCGTTGATACGCTTGAGACAGTACCTTTGCCTGTCTGACAAGCTATCAGAGAAGTTAATCTCAGCAAAGTGCAACTCCGCATTAGGGAAGGTGTTTTTAAATTCACGAGCCATGAACCGTAAATGGCTTGAGGCTTTGGTTGGATGCTCATTTTTGGAGTTGATGCCAATATTCAAGATGATCTTCTCCGGGCTAGGGCCATCCTGGTGTCGCATAGCCATTGTTCTGAAATGTGATAATGCGGCACCAGGATAGCACTCAACCTGGATGTCAGGATGGACATCTAAATCAATTCGGGCTAGATTAGAGGACCCTATCATCAGAATCTTTTTGGTGATTCTGGGGATCCTCCACAGGCCCTTGCTATGCGATTGATGACGGTATTTAGCAAACTTCCTGTCAGACAGGTTACTATTATTCTCCATAGGAGGGAGAGGAGGTGGAGACAGAAGAAGAGGAGCAGAAGAAGGTGCGTGAGGTGAAGAGAGATGAAGCGTAGGAGGAAGAGGAGGAGGAGGGATGGAGAGAGGAGATGCAAGAGGAGAAGATTGAGTGTGAGGAGCAAGAGGCGGGATTGAGAGAGGAGATGCATAAAGAGAAGAAGTTTGAGGAGGAAGAGGAGGAGGCGGGATTGAGAGAGGAGATGCATGAAGAGAAGAAGTTTGAGGAGGATGAGGAGGAGGCGGGATTGAGAGAGGAGAAGGAGGAAGAGGAGAAGATCGAGTCAGAAGGTGGCGAGGAGAAGATAGTGGAAGAGATGAGGAAGAGTTGCTAGGTGGTAGATTGGGGGAACAGTGAGTAACAACCCGACAACGGCGCACAGGAGGAGAATTTGTCTTTGGGAGAGCCGGCCATGACTCTGTTACATCATCAACACCAGGTGCTGGTGTTGGTGATGTATACAGATTCGTCCGCTTGGAAGTTGTAGGCGAGGGTGTGAAGGTGGTTGGTGACCGTTGTCGTTTGTTAGTCATTGTTGAATGATAACCTGAACCTGTACTCGGTGTGGCCGCCGGTGTTGGTAGAGACATCACTCTATTTTGCTTATCACTAGCTATTTCTGCCAAAAATTTCCAAAAATTTGTGATTGTCATTGTGGCCAATTTATTTCCAAAATTTTGCCTACCCCATTTCAATGCTATGCCTTTGGCTCTGTCTAGATCAAGAATTACATTAGATTCGGCCACTTTTACCTCTGCCTTTAATTTGTCCAATTTGCTTCGATAATGTTTGATTAAATTTTCTAAGCAGCTATGAGCCCAAATTTGGTTTATCATGCTGGTCGATTTAAAAAATTCGTCATCTCGTAAGGCAGGGCAGAAAAACGAGTTCATCTCCTCCATTTTCATGCTGAGAGATTTCGGGAGAGAGTCCGATGCCAAATGCTCTCGTAAAAGACCATAGTAATGCAAGCATTGCAACACATGGAAGTACATCTTAACCAGTCTCTGAAAGTCCTGAACAGACTGGTTAGGAGCACTTTTGGTTGAAGAAAAGTTGGACGCTGGGTTGCCAGATTTGCGTCCTTTACCTACTGGGCCGTTGAAATTCTTGGCCATTTTAGAACGTAATCAAATTTCTACAGATTTATGTCAAATTTAGTCAGAAAAGTTCAAAAAAGTTAAATTCCAAATATTAACTAGAGCGATATGTGTTGAAACAATTTAGAGACTGAAAAATAAGAACAATTAATACAAGATTATTATATATATATATAATTAAAGCTTACACTGTCAGTTGCTGGAGCGCTTTCGACGTAATGGTCTTCGTCATGCAGCGAAAAAACTGGTCTAATGGCAACTGATAATTCTTACATATTTATAGGAGAATTACTGCAATGGTGACTACTGATTAACTATTAATTCAGTCTCTCCACAAAAGATCAAACTAAACCCGAAGACCTGCTTTAGATCAATGTGCGCCTTGTGCGCTACTGAAGTTAAACAGCTAATACAAAAGGCGTGATTGCTTAATTATATTGAGCTTATCTAACTGTAGCATGGGTTAGTACGCCGGTTCGTTTCAGGCGATTAAGGTGTGAAAATAACAATGAGGGCTATTTGGTCAGTCATTAGATCAAATGCTGCCGAGATATGTTTAATCATGGCGGCTGAGAATAATTTACTTGCTGTTTGAGTACTGCAAGGGACAGGTTTCCTGAATACAGATTATTTAAAACAAATTCTGACAAGTTATACAGTTTTTTTATCTTGGCGAATCGGTTCACTCAGTCATTACAAAGCGTTGATTACTTCTTTGTAATAAGTTGGCGTTGCCGTGTGTTCGAAAATAGTAACAAATTCTGACTGTTAGGAGTTATACAGTTTTTTGATCTGGGCAAATCGGTTCACTCAGTTATTACAAAGCATTGATTACTTCTTTGTAATAAGTTGGCGTTGCCATGTGTTCGAAAATAGGATTAAACAAATAGTTTTGAGCAGGTCTTTCTGACATAGGATGATCCATTGTGGGTTGACTGAATGTTGTTGGTCTAGTGAGATTCCTTCAAAAGAGAGGTGGTTGTAAGTCACAGGTTGTTTGAGCTTTGCACGCTTATATGTCCAACAACCCATGCACTCATTCACCCGCCCAGACACCAGCATATCAATCCATCAATCAGTCCATCCCGCCATCCACCTAAACAAATACTTGATTAAGGGGAGAACAGATTTGTAAACTGATAGACAGATATCCGGTGGATGACTAGACGACTGAACAAATGAATAGGAAAATGGGTGAAAGCTACAATTTGATTTCCGAATTTGGTTTAATTTATTCACTTAGTCATTGCAAAGTGCTAATTGCTTCTTTGCAATGAGTTGGCTGTTGAAAAAATAAGAATAAAATATGACAGGTGGTTGCGGAAGAGAGGTGGTTTGCACCCTTACAAACATATATGTCCAAACAATCCATGCGCCCACCCGGACACCAACCCAGTAATCCATCCATCAGTCCATCCACACAGACAATCAATTGGTGTCTGAGAGGCACAGACCAGTAAACCAATAGAGAGGCCAAGGACAGGTGACAGGATGAGTGAACAGATAGGTGGACGAATGAATGAATGAATGAATGGACATAAGCACATATGAATGCGCGGACGCCCGCCCGCACGCCCGCCCGCCCGAACGAACGAACGAACGAACGAACGAACGAACGAACGAACGAACGAACGAACGAACGAACGAACGAACGAACGAACGAACGAACGAACGAACGAACGAACGAACGAACGAACGAACGAACGAACGAACGAACGAACGAACGAACGAACGAACGAACGAACGAACGAATGTACACGCGAACGCATGCATGCACGATTGCAGGTATGGACGACCGCGCAAACGAAACATCAGCTACTAGCAGACCAATTCCGACAGTGTATTTATAAATATTAACAGTTTAAAATTGTTTGATTTGGGACAAATATGGAGGCCTGGCACAAGCAAGTCCGTCTTTACATTGAAAAAAACGCATTGGCACAGGAATTTAATTACAAATGCATGCAATAACACATGCCCACAGTAATACATGCACGAATGCACGCAATAATGCATGCATGAACGCATGCCCGAACGAACGCACGAATGCATTCACGCACACACCCACGCACTAATGTACTCACGAATTAATGCACCCACACCCACATACACACACGCACACATACACCCACGCAAGTATAGATGCACACACGTGCGGATGTACGAGCACACACCCACACACATACACACATACGAACAAACGCCCGGACGCACGAACGAACGAACGAACGAACGAACGAACGAACGAACGAACGAACGAACGAACGAACGAACGAACGAACGAACGAACGAACGAACGAACGAACGAACGAACGAACGAACGAACGAACGAACGAACGCCCGCACGCACACACGTACGCACACACGTACGCACACATACTTTTGCAGACACAAAATTAAAAGATGTCCTACGGATATGATTTCATGTTGCCCCACCATTGATTTTGGTTGGGATTAGATTTATTTAAGAATAGGTAGGGAGGGATGAAACCTTGTCATTGTTATCAGGAACTATAAGGTCTAACTTTGATCTTACTAGCAAATCTTTCAGGTTTGGATTTCTATTGTAAGCTATTACTGGTCGTGCTTTGATCGGTTCCTTTAATTTAGATTGCAACTGTGAATATTCGTCTTTCATGGTTTTTGCTAATTCAACATTACGTCTATTGTATATGAGTTGAAATGGGATAATTTTGTTCTTTTGTGATATTCCCAAATCTACATTTATTTCAAATGGTGCTTTTGTTTGGAGTGTTCTAATCCAATGGCCTTCTCGGATTTTGCGAAACGAACTCGTTTCTTCCTCACTATCGAAGGTCGGAATCTGTTCTATTGGCATGATTTCAAAATGATGTTCAACTGAATGATCAGGAAGTTGGAAATGTTGAGCAATTGGCGTATCTGCTGAGGTGTTAATATCAGAAACGTGGCGTCTAGCACGCACTCTAAATGCATTTTTTGTTTCACCAACATACTGTTTCTGGCAAAGGGCACAATTGATCAAATAAACTACATTCTCAGAATCACAATGCATATTAGTTCGGATATGATATTCATTTTTAGTTTGAAAGCTCAGGAATGTTTGTTGGTTTACAATATAGTTGTTTACTTTGCATCTATTTTTGTCGCATTTAGAAACTGATCCATCGCACATGATTGGTTTATTGTGTTTAATTTCGATCAATCCCCACCCCCACCCCCATCTCTTGGTCTAGATGTCTAGTTGGTGGTTTAATGTTCTGAAGTGGTACATAATTGTAGCGTCGCGATATGGCGTATTGCCATCAACAAAATATTTTTCAAATACCGAATCACTCATTATGGTATTGTAAAACGTTAATCGGCTTGAATTGGAAATTTCAGCTCTACATTTTCCCGTGAATTGAGTTTGTAAAGCTATTCTTATCTGCCTAGTGATGTTAGTCTTATTTACGTTTTCTGCGTTAAACCACTCACATGGAGCAAATATAGAACATATATAGGCCTTATACAGAGCAGAAATGGCTGAATCATTATCGGCGCTTAGGCACAGAAGAGATAACGGTTGATGACATTTGAAGCATCAATGCAATCAATATGGAGGGTATAAGGCCGCGGGAGCAATTGACCGGATTATGGAATGACGGTCTATAGTGTATTCAAAATAAACGTAACCCTTTCATATTTACAGACAAGAAACGACAAATTCTTTGCAATCTACGGGATATTCTGTTGAATATTTGAATCAAATTTTACTGGGAGATGGTCCAGCCTATGGCAGCAACAGCTCCCAGTCAAATTAGTTTGACATTATTCAACAGCCTTTCTGGGTGATGATGATGATGATGATGATGATGATGAGTGATGGTGCTCTGAAACTGCTTGCCTGATACCTGTAGTCACCTACCACTGAAAATTCTAGTGCTTTCGGAGCGGGCGTATTTTTACCACATTTACTCAAGCCTCCGAAGGCCGGTGTCAGTATTACGGTTGGTGTCTGTCTGTCTGTCTGTCTGTCTGTCTGTCTGTCTGTCTGTCTGTCTGTCTGTCTGTCTGTCTGTCTGTCTGTCTGTCTGTCTGTCTGTCTGTCTGTCTGTCTGTCTGTCTGTCTGTCTGTCTGTCTGTCTGTCTGTCTGTCTGTCTGTCTGTCTGTCTGTCTGTCTGTCTGTCTGTCTGTCTGTCTGTCTGTCTGTCTGTCTGTCTGTCTGTCTGTCTGTCTGTCTGTCTGTCTGTCTGTCTGTCTGTCTGTCTGTCTGTCTGTCTGTCTGTCTGTCTGTCTGTCTGTCTGTCTGTCTGTCTGTCTGTCTGTCTGTCTGTCTGTCTGTCTGTCTGTCTGTCTGTCTGTCTGTCTGTCTGTCTGTCTGTCTGTCTGTCTGTCTGTCTGTCTGTCTGTCTGTCTGTCTGTCTGTCTGTCTGTCTGTCTGTCTGTCTGTCTGTCTGTCTGTCTGTCTGTCTGTCTGTCTGTCTGTCTGTCTGTCTGTCTGTCTGTCTGTCTGTCTGTCTGTCTGTCTGTCTGTCTGTCTGTCTGTCTGTCTGTCTGTCTGTCTGTCTGTCTGTCTGTCTGTCTGTCTGTCTGTCTGTCTGTCTGTCTGTCTGTCTGTCTGTCTGTCGTCTGTCTGTCTTTACATTGAAAAAAACGCATTGGCACAGGAATTTAATTACAAATTTCTTTACCTAAATTTGTCCTATCGAGACCAAGTTTAGATTTACTTAGAGTGGTCCCCCCTTGAGATTAGTTGGGGTAAAATGAACTTATCAGTAGGTCGCTTTAACAGGTAAAGGCTGGGATTGATCCTACATTATAGAGAAATCACACACACACGAATGCACGCCCGCACGCACGCACGCACGCACGTACGCACGCACGCACACATCTGAACGAATGCACGAATGCATGCAATAACACATGCCCACAGTAATACATGCACGAATGCACGCAATAATGCATGCATGAACGCATGCCCGAACGAACGCACGAATGCATTCACGCACACACCCACGCACTAATGTACTCACGAATTAATGCACCCACACCCACATACACACACGCACACATACACCCACGCAAGTATAGATGCACACACGTGCGGATGTACGAGCACACACCCACACACATACACACATACGAACAAACGCCCGGACGCACGAACGAACGAACGAACGAACGAACGAACGAACGAACGAACGAACGAACGAACGAACGAACGAACGAACGAACGAACGAACGAACGAACGAACGCCCGCACGCACACACGTACGCACACACGTACGCACACATACTTTTGCAGACACAAAATTAAAAGATGTCCTACGGATATGATTTCATGTTGCCCCACCATTGATTTTGGTTGGGATTAGATTTATTTAAGAATAGGTAGGGAGGGATGAAACCTTGTCATTGTTATCAGGAACTATAAGGTCTAACTTTGATCTTACTAGCAAATCTTTCAGGTTTGGATTTCTATTGTAAGCTATTACTGGTCGTGCTTTGATCGGTTCCTTTAATTTAGATTGCAACTGTGAATATTCGTCTTTCATGGTTTTTGCTAATTCAACATTACGTCTATTGTATATGAGTTGAAATGGGATAATTTTGTTCTTTTGTGATATTCCCAAATCTACATTTATTCCAAATGGTGCTTTTGTTTGGAGTGTTCTAATCCAATGGCCTTCTCGGATTTTGCGAAACGAACTCGTTTCTTCCTCACTATCGAAGGTCGGAATCTGTTCTATTGGCATGATTTCAAAATGATGTTCAACTGAATGATCAGGAAGTTGGAAATGTTGAGCAATTGGCGTATCTGCTGAGGTGTTAATATCAGAAACGTGGCGTCTAGCACGCACTCTAAATGCATTTTTTGTTTCACCAACATACTGTTTCTGGCAAAGGGCACAATTGATCAAATAAACTACATTCTCAGAATCACAATGCATATTAGTTCGGATATGATATTCATTTTTAGTTTGAAAGCTCAGGAATGTTTGTTGGTTTACAATATAGTTGTTTACTTTGCATCTATTTTTGTCGCATTTAGAAACTGATCCATCGCACATGATTGGTTTATTGTGTTTAATTTGGACAGGCTCAAACTCGGGTCCGCTATGAGGTTTTAGATTTTCAAGCTCATTGATGGTGTCTGCTTTAATTTTTCGAAGAAAACGGGCTGAATAGCCTCGTGCTTTCAAAGCATCAAACAGAGTAGAGCATGCACTATTCAGATTTTGCCTGTTGCTAGAGTTTCGAAAAAATCTTATGATTTGCGATTTGATCAAACCTTTAAATGTGTGTGGAGGATGAAATGATTTTTTGTGAAGCAGCTGATGTGAGTCTGTTGGCTTAAAGAATACTTTATATTCTAATTTTCCAGAGGAATCAAATTGAGGACCCTTATAGATCGTGACATCTAAAAAGTCAACAGATGTTCCACTAATAGTAGCTTTTAGCTTGATATTTGAATCTTGGTTATTTAAAATGCGAAAAAATTCCCAAAAGTCTTCTTCTGAATGTTGCCAAACTATGAAGATGTCATCTAGATATCTGAGGTAAAGAAGAGGCTTTTTGGTTGATTTGTTCAGTGCCTCCTCTTCCCACTCCGCAACATAAATCGTGGCAAAATTTGGGCTGAATCGTTTACCCATTGCGCATCCACAGATTTGAAGGTAATTTTCACCATTAAATTGGAAATCGTTTCCTTTAAGACTTAGCTCTAATAATTTTAGAATTTCCGTGTCTGGTCGATCTGGATCAGGAAATTTGACAAAAGAATTCTTAATAGCATTGACTCCAGCATCAATATCTATATTGGTATACATAGCATCTATGTCTAATGTGACTAAATATGCATCTTTCGGAACTGACAATTTGGATAGCTTTGAAAGAAAGTGTTCTGTGTTCTTGAGAAAGCTCTTGTGTTTTAGGCAAGATATAAAATGTCCGATTTTGTGGATTATTCTCACCTAGCAGATACTTTAGCTGTTTCTTATCGATGTACTTATCTGTATGCAATGAATTAAGTATTTCAATGAAATTTTGTCGGTTTTGAGGCCAAATTAAATTATCAAGTTTTCTGTAATGCCTGGTGTTAGTTAACTGCCTTTCGGCCTCGCGGATGTAGTTTTCTCTAGACATAATCACAGTTGCTGAACCTTTATCGGCTGGTTTTATAATAATATTTTGATTTCTACGTAATTTGTTGATAGCCTGTCGTTCGAGAAATGAAAGGTTTTGCTTATTGTTTGTAATTGGCAATGATCTGGCTATACCAGCAACCGTTTTTATGGTTGCTTTAACATTGTCATCAACTAGCCTATCTGGAGGGTCCCAACCGGATTTTCCAGTGAATGGTTTTGACTCTCCATTTAAATTTCGAAAATGATGGGCTATTTTTACTGAATGACCAAAATTAGCTACTTCAATAAGACCTGTGTCTAAAAGCAAATCTAATCCTGTTTTTGGTTTTGGAGTTGGTATAAAAGTAAGACCACGATCGAGAATTGATTTTTCAGATGGTGAGAGATCATAGTCAGCTGCTAAATTGACAAGGTTTGTTCCTAATCCTATGTTAGGGGAGCTATTGCCTTGACCCACATTTAGTTTAAACTAAGTACCGTCAACCAATGGTTATAAATACAATTAGCTGTTTCTTTCGTCCAATGGATTCTATCCTTCTCAACATGAAAATTCGCATCAGAAATTTTGGGGATGACCTTATCAACGTGGCAGTTGGACCTTGCTGATTCGTTGATACGCTTGAGACAGTACCTTTGCCTGTCTGACAAGCTATCAGAGAAGTTAATCTCAGCAAAGTGCAACTCCGCATTAGGGAAGGTGTTTTTAAATTCACGAGCCATGAACCGTAAATGGCTTGAGGCTTTGGTTGGATGCTCATTTTTGGAGTTGATGCCAATATTCAAGATGATCTTCTCCGGGCTAGGGCCATCCTGGTGTCGCATAGCCATTGTTCTGAAATGTGATAATGCGGCACCAGGATAGCACTCAACCTGGATGTCAGGATGGACATCTAAATCAATTCGGGCTAGATTAGAGGACCCTATCATCAGAATCTTTTTGGTGATTCTGGGGATCCTCCACAGGCCCTTGCTATGCGATTGATGACGGTATTTAGCAAACTTCCTGTCAGACAGGTTACTATTATTCTCCATAGGAGGGAGAGGAGGTGGAGACAGAAGAAGAGGAGCAGAAGAAGGTGCGTGAGGTGAAGAGAGATGAAGCGTAGGAGGAAGAGGAGGAGGAGGGATGGAGAGAGGAGATGCAAGAGGAGAAGATTGAGTGTGAGGAGCAAGAGGCGGGATTGAGAGAGGAGATGCATAAAGAGAAGAAGTTTGAGGAGGAAGAGGAGGAGGCGGGATTGAGAGAGGAGATGCATGAAGAGAAGAAGTTTGAGGAGGATGAGGAGGAGGCGGGATTGAGAGAGGAGAAGGAGGAAGAGGAGAAGATCGAGTCAGAAGGTGGCGAGGAGAAGATAGTGGAAGAGATGAGGAAGAGTTGCTAGGTGGTAGATTGGGGGAACAGTGAGTAACAACCCGACAACGGCGCACAGGAGGAGAATTTGTCTTTGGGAGAGCCGGCCATGACTCTGTTACATCATCAACACCAGGTGCTGGTGTTGGTGATGTATACAGATTCGTCCGCTTGGAAGTTGTAGGCGAGGGTGTGAAGGTGGTTGGTGACCGTTGTCGTTTGTTAGTCATTGTTGAATGATAACCTGAACCTGTACTCGGTGTGGCCGCCGGTGTTGGTAGAGACATCACTCTATTTTGCTTATCACTAGCTATTTCTGCCAAAAATTTCCAAAAATTTGTGATTGTCATTGTGGCCAATTTATTTCCAAAATTTTGCCTACCCCATTTCAATGCTATGCCTTTGGCTCTGTCTAGATCAAGAATTACATTAGATTCGGCCACTTTTACCTCTGCCTTTAATTTGTCCAATTTGCTTCGATAATGTTTGATTAAATTTTCTAAGCAGCTATGAGCCCAAATTTGGTTTATCATGCTGGTCGATTTAAAAAATTCGTCATCTCGTAAGGCAGGGCAGAAAAACGAGTTCATCTCCTCCATTTTCATGCTGAGAGATTTCGGGAGAGAGTCCGATGCCAAATGCTCTCGTAAAAGACCATAGTAATGCAAGCATTGCAACACATGGAAGTACATCTTAACCAGTCTCTGAAAGTCCTGAACAGACTGGTTAGGAGCACTTTTGGTTGAAGAAAAGTTGGACGCTGGGTTGCCAGATTTGCGTCCTTTACCTACTGGGCCGTTGAAATTCTTGGCCATTTTAGAACGTAATCAAATTTCTACAGATTTATGTCAAATTTAGTCAGAAAAGTTCAAAAAAGTTAAATTCCAAATATTAACTAGAGCGATATGTGTTGAAACAATTTAGAGACTGAAAAATAAGAACAATTAATACAAGATTATTATATATATATATAATTAAAGCTTACACTGTCAGTTGCTGGAGCGCTTTCGACGTAATGGTCTTCGTCATGCAGCGAAAAAACTGGTCTAATGGCAACTGATAATTCTTACATATTTATAGGAGAATTACTGCAATGGTGACTACTGATTAACTATTAATTCAGTCTCTCCACAAAAGATCAAACTAAACCCGAAGACCTGCTTTAGATCAATGTGCGCCTTGTGCGCTACTGAAGTTAAACAGCTAATACAAAAGGCGTGATTGCTTAATTATATTGAGCTTATCTAACTGTAGCATGGGTTAGTACGCCGGTTCGTTTCAGGCGATTAAGGTGTGAAAATAACAATGAGGGCTATTTGGTCAGTCATTAGATCAAATGCTGCCGAGATATGTTTAATCATGGCGGCTGAGAATAATTTACTTGCTGTTTGAGTACTGCAAGGGACAGGTTTCCTGAATACAGATTATTTAAAACAAATTCTGACAAGTTATACAGTTTTTTTATCTTGGCGAATCGGTTCACTCAGTCATTACAAAGCGTTGATTACTTCTTTGTAATAAGTTGGCGTTGCCGTGTGTTCGAAAATAGTAACAAATTCTGACTGTTAGGAGTTATACAGTTTTTTGATCTGGGCAAATCGGTTCACTCAGTTATTACAAAGCATTGATTACTTCTTTGTAATAAGTTGGCGTTGCCATGTGTTCGAAAATAGGATTAAACAAATAGTTTTGAGCAGGTCTTTCTGACATAGGATGATCCATTGTGGGTTGACTGAATGTTGTTGGTCTAGTGAGATTCCTTCAAAAGAGAGGTGGTTGTAAGTCACAGGTTGTTTGAGCTTTGCACGCTTATATGTCCAACAACCCATGCACTCATTCACCCGCCCAGACACCAGCATATCAATCCATCAATCAGTCCATCCCGCCATCCACCTAAACAAATACTTGATTAAGGGGAGAACAGATTTGTAAACTGATAGACAGATATCCGGTGGATGACTAGACGACTGAACAAATGAATAGGAAAATGGGTGAAAGCTACAATTTGATTTCCGAATTTGGTTTAATTTATTCACTTAGTCATTGCAAAGTGCTAATTGCTTCTTTGCAATGAGTTGGCTGTTGAAAAAATAAGAATAAAATATGACAGGTGGTTGCGGAAGAGAGGTGGTTTGCACCCTTACAAACATATATGTCCAAACAATCCATGCGCCCACCCGGACACCAACCCAGTAATCCATCCATCAGTCCATCCACACAGACAATCAATTGGTGTCTGAGAGGCACAGACCAGTAAACCAATAGAGAGGCCAAGGACAGGTGACAGGATGAGTGAACAGATAGGTGGACGAATGAATGAATGAATGAATGGACATAAGCACATATGAATGCGCGGACGCCCGCCCGCACGCCCGCCCGCCCGAACGAACGAACGAACGAACGAACGAACGAACGAACGAACGAACGAACGAACGAACGAACGAACGAACGAACGAACGAACGAACGAACGAACGAACGAACGAACGAACGAACGAACGAACGAACGAACGAACGAACGAACGAACGAACGAACGAATGTACACGCGAACGCATGCATGCACGATTGCAGGTATGGACGACCGCGCAAACGAAACATCAGCTACTAGCAGACCAATTCCGACAGTGTATTTATAAATATTAACAGTTTAAAATTGTTTGATTTGGGACAAATATGGAGGCCTGGCACAAGCAAGTCCGTCTTTACATTGAAAAAAACGCATTGGCACAGGAATTTAATTACAAATGCATGCAATAACACATGCCCACAGTAATACATGCACGAATGCACGCAATAATGCATGCATGAACGCATGCCCGAACGAACGCACGAATGCATTCACGCACACACCCACGCACTAATGTACTCACGAATTAATGCACCCACACCCACATACACACACGCACACATACACCCACGCAAGTATAGATGCACACACGTGCGGATGTACGAGCACACACCCACACACATACACACATACGAACAAACGCCCGGACGCACGAACGAACGAACGAACGAACGAACGAACGAACGAACGAACGAACGAACGAACGAACGAACGAACGAACGAACGAACGAACGAACGAACGAACGAACGAACGAACGAACGAACGAACGAACGAACGCCCGCACGCACACACGTACGCACACACGTACGCACACATACTTTTGCAGACACAAAATTAAAAGATGTCCTACGGATATGATTTCATGTTGCCCCACCATTGATTTTGGTTGGGATTAGATTTATTTAAGAATAGGTAGGGAGGGATGAAACCTTGTCATTGTTATCAGGAACTATAAGGTCTAACTTTGATCTTACTAGCAAATCTTTCAGGTTTGGATTTCTATTGTAAGCTATTACTGGTCGTGCTTTGATCGGTTCCTTTAATTTAGATTGCAACTGTGAATATTCGTCTTTCATGGTTTTTGCTAATTCAACATTACGTCTATTGTATATGAGTTGAAATGGGATAATTTTGTTCTTTTGTGATATTCCCAAATCTACATTTATTTCAAATGGTGCTTTTGTTTGGAGTGTTCTAATCCAATGGCCTTCTCGGATTTTGCGAAACGAACTCGTTTCTTCCTCACTATCGAAGGTCGGAATCTGTTCTATTGGCATGATTTCAAAATGATGTTCAACTGAATGATCAGGAAGTTGGAAATGTTGAGCAATTGGCGTATCTGCTGAGGTGTTAATATCAGAAACGTGGCGTCTAGCACGCACTCTAAATGCATTTTTTGTTTCACCAACATACTGTTTCTGGCAAAGGGCACAATTGATCAAATAAACTACATTCTCAGAATCACAATGCATATTAGTTCGGATATGATATTCATTTTTAGTTTGAAAGCTCAGGAATGTTTGTTGGTTTACAATATAGTTGTTTACTTTGCATCTATTTTTGTCGCATTTAGAAACTGATCCATCGCACATGATTGGTTTATTGTGTTTAATTTGGACAGGCTCAAACTCGGGTCCGCTATGAGGTTTTAGATTTTCAAGCTCATTGATGGTGTCTGCTTTAATTTTTCGAAGAAAACGGGCTGAATAGCCTCGTGCTTTCAAAGCATCAAACAGAGTAGAGCATGCACTATTCAGATTTTGCCTGTTGCTAGAGTTTCGAAAAAATCTTATGATTTGCGATTTGATCAAACCTTTAAATGTGTGTGGAGGATGAAATGATTTTTTGTGAAGCAGCTGATGTGAGTCTGTTGGCTTAAAGAATACTTTATATTCTAATTTTCCAGAGGAATCAAATTGAGGACCCTTATAGATCGTGACATCTAAAAAGTCAACAGATGTTCCACTAATAGTAGCTTTTAGCTTGATATTTGAATCTTGGTTATTTAAAATGCGAAAAAATTCCCAAAAGTCTTCTTCTGAATGTTGCCAAACTATGAAGATGTCATCTAGATATCTGAGGTAAAGAAGAGGCTTTTTGGTTGATTTGTTCAGTGCCTCCTCTTCCCACTCCGCAACATAAATCGTGGCAAAATTTGGGCTGAATCGTTTACCCATTGCGCATCCACAGATTTGAAGGTAATTTTCACCATTAAATTGGAAATCGTTTCCTTTAAGACTTAGCTCTAATAATTTTAGAATTTCCGTGTCTGGTCGATCTGGATCAGGAAATTTGACAAAAGAATTCTTAATAGCATTGACTCCAGCATCAATATCTATATTGGTATACATAGCATCTATGTCTAATGTGACTAAATATGCATCTTTCGGAACTGACAATTTGGATAGCTTTGAAAGAAAGTGTTCTGTGTTCTTGAGAAAGCTCTTGTGTTTTAGGCAAGATATAAAATGTCCGATTTTGTGGATTATTCTCACCTAGCAGATACTTTAGCTGTTTCTTATCGATGTACTTATCTGTATGCAATGAATTAAGTATTTCAATGAAATTTTGTCGGTTTTGAGGCCAAATTAAATTATCAAGTTTTCTGTAATGCCTGGTGTTAGTTAACTGCCTTTCGGCCTCGCGGATGTAGTTTTCTCTAGACATAATCACAGTTGCTGAACCTTTATCGGCTGGTTTTATAATAATATTTTGATTTCTACGTAATTTGTTGATAGCCTGTCGTTCGAGAAATGAAAGGTTTTGCTTATTGTTTGTAATTGGCAATGATCTGGCTATACCAGCAACCGTTTTTATGGTTGCTTTAACATTGTCATCAACTAGCCTATCTGGAGGGTCCCAACCGGATTTTCCAGTGAATGGTTTTGACTCTCCATTTAAATTTCGAAAATGATGGGCTATTTTTACTGAATGACCAAAATTAGCTACTTCAATAAGACCTGTGTCTAAAAGCAAATCTAATCCTGTTTTTGGTTTTGGAGTTGGTATAAAAGTAAGACCACGATCGAGAATTGATTTTTCAGATGGTGAGAGATCATAGTCAGCTGCTAAATTGACAAGGTTTGTTCCTAATCCTATGTTAGGGGAGCTATTGCCTTGACCCACATTTAGTTTAAACTAAGTACCGTCAACCAATGGTTATAAATACAATTAGCTGTTTCTTTCGTCCAATGGATTCTATCCTTCTCAACATGAAAATTCGCATCAGAAATTTTGGGGATGACCTTATCAACGTGGCAGTTGGACCTTGCTGATTCGTTGATACGCTTGAGACAGTACCTTTGCCTGTCTGACAAGCTATCAGAGAAGTTAATCTCAGCAAAGTGCAACTCCGCATTAGGGAAGGTGTTTTTAAATTCACGAGCCATGAACCGTAAATGGCTTGAGGCTTTGGTTGGATGCTCATTTTTGGAGTTGATGCCAATATTCAAGATGATCTTCTCCGGGCTAGGGCCATCCTGGTGTCGCATAGCCATTGTTCTGAAATGTGATAATGCGGCACCAGGATAGCACTCAACCTGGATGTCAGGATGGACATCTAAATCAATTCGGGCTAGATTAGAGGACCCTATCATCAGAATCTTTTTGGTGATTCTGGGGATCCTCCACAGGCCCTTGCTATGCGATTGATGACGGTATTTAGCAAACTTCCTGTCAGACAGGTTACTATTATTCTCCATAGGAGGGAGAGGAGGTGGAGACAGAAGAAGAGGAGCAGAAGAAGGTGCGTGAGGTGAAGAGAGATGAAGCGTAGGAGGAAGAGGAGGAGGAGGGATGGAGAGAGGAGATGCAAGAGGAGAAGATTGAGTGTGAGGAGCAAGAGGCGGGATTGAGAGAGGAGATGCATAAAGAGAAGAAGTTTGAGGAGGAAGAGGAGGAGGCGGGATTGAGAGAGGAGATGCATGAAGAGAAGAAGTTTGAGGAGGATGAGGAGGAGGCGGGATTGAGAGAGGAGAAGGAGGAAGAGGAGAAGATCGAGTCAGAAGGTGGCGAGGAGAAGATAGTGGAAGAGATGAGGAAGAGTTGCTAGGTGGTAGATTGGGGGAACAGTGAGTAACAACCCGACAACGGCGCACAGGAGGAGAATTTGTCTTTGGGAGAGCCGGCCATGACTCTGTTACATCATCAACACCAGGTGCTGGTGTTGGTGATGTATACAGATTCGTCCGCTTGGAAGTTGTAGGCGAGGGTGTGAAGGTGGTTGGTGACCGTTGTCGTTTGTTAGTCATTGTTGAATGATAACCTGAACCTGTACTCGGTGTGGCCGCCGGTGTTGGTAGAGACATCACTCTATTTTGCTTATCACTAGCTATTTCTGCCAAAAATTTCCAAAAATTTGTGATTGTCATTGTGGCCAATTTATTTCCAAAATTTTGCCTACCCCATTTCAATGCTATGCCTTTGGCTCTGTCTAGATCAAGAATTACATTAGATTCGGCCACTTTTACCTCTGCCTTTAATTTGTCCAATTTGCTTCGATAATGTTTGATTAAATTTTCTAAGCAGCTATGAGCCCAAATTTGGTTTATCATGCTGGTCGATTTAAAAAATTCGTCATCTCGTAAGGCAGGGCAGAAAAACGAGTTCATCTCCTCCATTTTCATGCTGAGAGATTTCGGGAGAGAGTCCGATGCCAAATGCTCTCGTAAAAGACCATAGTGATGCAAGCATTGCAACACATGGAAGTACATCTTAACCAGTCTCTGAAAGTCCTGAACAGACTGGTTAGGAGCACTTTTGGTTGAAGAAAAGTTGGACGCTGGGTTGCCAGATTTGCGTCCTTTACCTACTGGGCCGTTGAAATTCTTGGCCATTTTAGAACGTAATCAAATTTCTACAGATTTATGTCAAATTTAGTCAGAAAAGTTCAAAAAAGTTAAATTCCAAATATTAACTAGAGCGATATGTGTTGAAACAATTTAGAGACTGAAAAATAAGAACAATTAATACAAGATTATTATATATATATAAAATTAAAGCTTACACTGTCAGTTGCTGGAGCGCTTTCGACGTAATGGTCTTCGTCATGCAGCGAAAAAACTGGTCTAATGGCAACTGATAATTCTTACATATTTATAGGAGAATTACTGCAATGGTGACTACTGATTAACTATTAATTCAGTCTCTCCACAAAAGATCAAACTAAACCCGAAGACCTGCTTTAGATCAATGTGCGCCTTGTGCGCTACTGAAGTTAAACAGCTAATACAAAAGGCGTGATTGCTTAATTATATTGAGCTTATCTAACTGTAGCATGGGTTAGTACGCCGGTTCGTTTCAGGCGATTAAGGTGTGAAAATAACAATGAGGGCTATTTGGTCAGTCATTAGATCAAATGCTGCCGAGATATGTTTAATCATGGCGGCTGAGAATAATTTACTTGCTGTTTGAGTACTGCAAGGGACAGGTTTCCTGAATACAGATTATTTAAAACAAATTCTGACAAGTTATACAGTTTTTTTATCTTGGCGAATCGGTTCACTCAGTCATTACAAAGCGTTGATTACTTCTTTGTAATAAGTTGGCGTTGCCGTGTGTTCGAAAATAGTAACAAATTCTGACTGTTAGGAGTTATACAGTTTTTTGATCTGGGCAAATCGGTTCACTCAGTTATTACAAAGCATTGATTACTTCTTTGTAATAAGTTGGCGTTGCCATGTGTTCGAAAATAGGATTAAACAAATAGTTTTGAGCAGGTCTTTCTGACATAGGATGATCCATTGTGGGTTGACTGAATGTTGTTGGTCTAGTGAGATTCCTTCAAAAGAGAGGTGGTTGTAAGTCACAGGTTGTTTGAGCTTTGCACGCTTATATGTCCAACAACCCATGCACTCATTCACCCGCCCAGACACCAGCATATCAATCCATCAATCAGTCCATCCCGCCATCCACCTAAACAAATACTTGATTAAGGGGAGAACAGATTTGTAAACTGATAGACAGATATCCGGTGGATGACTAGACGACTGAACAAATGAATAGGAAAATGGGTGAAAGCTACAATTTGATTTCCGAATTTGGTTTAATTTATTCACTTAGTCATTGCAAAGTGCTAATTGCTTCTTTGCAATGAGTTGGCTGTTGAAAAAATAAGAATAAAATATGACAGGTGGTTGCGGAAGAGAGGTGGTTTGCACCCTTACAAACATATATGTCCAAACAATCCATGCGCCCACCCGGACACCAACCCAGTAATCCATCCATCAGTCCATCCACACAGACAATCAATTTATATTTACCACATTTACTCAAGCCTCCGAAGGCCGGTGTCAGTATTACGGTTGGTGCCTGCCTGCCTGCCTGTCTGTCTGTCTGTCTGTCTGTCTGTCTGTCTGTCTGTCTGTCTGTCTGTCTGTCTGTCTGTCTGTCTGTCTGTCTGTCTGTCTGTCTGTCTGTCTGTCTGTCTGTCTGTCTGTCTGTCTGTCTGTCTGTCTGTCTGTCTGTCTGTCTGTCTGTCTGTCTGTCTGTCTGTCTGTCTGTCTGTCTGTCTGTCTGTCTGTCTGTCTGTCTGTCTGTCTGTCTGTCTGTCTGTCTGTCTGTCTGTCTGTCTGTCTGTCTGTCTGTCTGTCTGTCTGTCTGTCTGTCTGTCTGTCTGTCTGTCTGTCTGTCTGTCTGTCTGTCTGTCTGTCTGTCTGTCTGTCTGTCTGTCTGTCTGTCTGTCTGTCTGTCTGTCTGTCTGTCTGTCTGTCTGTCTGTCTGTCTGTCTGTCTGTCTGTCTGTCTGTCTGTCTGTCTGTCTGTCTGTCTGTCTGTCTGTCTGTCTGTCTGTCTGTCTGTCTGTCTGTCTGTCTGTCTGTCTGTCTGTCTGTCTGTCTGTCTGTCTGTCTGTCTGTCTGTCTGTCTGTCTGTCTGTCTGTCTGTCTGTCTGTCTGTCTGTCTGTCTGTCTGTCTGTCTGTCTGTCTGTCTGTCTGTCTGTCTGTCTGTCTGTGTCTGTCTGTCTGTCTGTGTCTGTCTGTCTGTCTGTTTGTCTGTTTGAATCCTATATGGATAAAATACATTCATATTATCTGTGGCTAGAAATATTTTTAGTTTATGGTTTAAAGGTCACAGATCGAGGTTACGGGATCACTTAGATCATACCGAAATACACACTTTCGTCAATAACTCTGCAATGGTATCATACATTGATAGTGTGGGTGTCTAGAAGGAGAATTTAGTTACAGGTCAAAAGTTCAAATATCTAGGTCACGGGGCCACTAAGTGCATGCCGAGTTTTAGCACAAAAATCAAATATTTAGGTATAACGGGGTCATGAAGTGCATACCGGAATACACCTTTTTGGCCATAGCTCTGGAATACAACAAGGTAGAATCACCATATTTAGCACACACATTCAAATTACGAAAGTTTATGATTGTTTTGAGTTTGAGGTCAACAGACCAACTATCTAGGTCACGTGGATCAATAAGTACATTATTCAAGACGCAAGGGCGTGAGTCGGCATCTCCCTCGAGTGCGTTCTAGTTAGCACTAATAATCACTACCTATAGGTGTGAAGGGAGAGAAAGAGAAAGAAATTTGCAGAAATATGCAAGAGAATGATACCGGCGATAGCCTACTTATAATCAATATCACCAAATTAGCATAAATTCTACCTGCTCAGAAAAATTGCGCTACGAATAAACTCCGATAACGCAGTTTACTGGGCCGATACTGAGCCGATGCTGGGCCGATATCGGGCCGATACTGAAAGTATCAGCACGGTATCGGCCCAGTACGCTGCGTTACTTGGGCAGTTGTGCGCTTTTATTTGTAAACTTATAATAAAAAAATACCCATGTACGGGATGTAACGGGAGTTCAATTTATTCTGTAGCAAATTTGAATGATTTCTGCTCAACGGCGATGACACAGGGGTATCTATTTCTAGCTATGCTACGCCCATTCTAGGTAATCTCCGCCCACGTTTTGCCCGTGTAGGGATCGATTTATAATATACTTTGAACCCTAACTCCAAATTTCAAGGTAACAATGCACATGTATTGCGTGTTGTGGATGCGGATTGCGGATGAATGGAAAGTAGGATGT